>CM046892.1:14888389-15090549 GCA_025688845.1 Cucumis hystrix | reverse complement strand
AGTTCAACAATTCAAAGGTAGGGATTGGAATCATTGGATCATCTTATTAAATAAGATGTATAATGTTTTGATTAGTTGAACTATGTCATTGCATTCCAGCATTAAACTAAGCACCCCTAAGTTAAATTGATGTAAATTGCTCATTTGCTCATGTACCACTCACCAAGAATGATGAACTCTACATGCTGTCATCAAAGTTCAATTTAGCAGTGAAGTATAGTCTCATAGCAGTGTGCTCTATACTTCCGAGCTCGAAACATGCACCAATCTTGGAGTTTGTTTACAAGGTCAAGATTAAAATTGAATAGAAGTATTTTTCTATCTAAATCATAGTTCTATATTAGTTTATCAAATAAGGATTCTAAACCCAAAATCAATATATAAAGGGTCTCTCAACATATCGTACTCTATCATTGTCAGCAGAATCTTTATTCATGACAAGGTAAAAAAATTTGTGATTTTAAAAACTAAAACTGTACGTGTTTGGTGTACAGTATTGCTGAGGGGAAAAAAATTAAGAACCGATACATAGTCCATCCATTTGGAACATGACAAGTGGAAGGGAGAAAAGCCATGAACGTGAAGACACAGTTTAAGATTTTTATTTTCTTTTTTGACATGTAGATCACTGTCAAGGGGATTATAAGGTCAATTAATTTCCCATGGTCACTTGCCCATTTGCAACAGTAGCTGTAGCCTAGCAACAGAATTAGATGATTTTCTGGACTGAACGGCCAAAAGAAAAAGGGCTCAGATCCATAATTAACAGGCTATTGAAGCACAAGTTGGGAATTCCTTGCTAAGAAAATGGATCCACATAAAAAATTAAAAAAAAACACTTCACCAAATAAATAAACTTAAATTTGTCTGAATGTTGCTGAAAAATAACCATTTTTGGCCTGTTCCATCAACCATGGTTACATTGATAAACATAGTTCAAGATTTTCAAAGGCTCGATTTTATCTACCCACCCAAAAATACCATTTAATATGCATAGGCCTTATCCATTCTACTCAATAATCCACCAACAACAGACGAGTAAAAAAAAAACTTTAAACCATATCTTTTGTAATGTATAACTATGTAAGTAAATCTAAAAGATTTCATCTAAGATGAATTAGAGTAGTAACAACTTGCCTGTTCCCTCTTTTTGCTAAGTGTGTTGCATTCCACCATTTGCTTTGCAAACAATGCCTCTTTTTCAAGTGGCTCAAACCAGTCTACCTGATATCGAGTTAGTTGAGTTAGTGATTCTCAACTAAGATAACAAACAAACTCCCTTTAATTTTCGGGAAGCAGTTAGTCTCAAAAGTGACTCCTGAGTTCAAACACAAATAACAAAACTATTACTTACTAGTTACTATTAAGGATTCCGGT
Source organism: Cucumis hystrix (assembly GCA_025688845.1). Lineage (NCBI taxonomy): Eukaryota > Viridiplantae > Streptophyta > Magnoliopsida > Cucurbitales > Cucurbitaceae > Cucumis > Cucumis hystrix. The sequence goes on along the minus strand of CM046892.1, from coordinate 15,089,172 downwards.
GAATAAAATAAGCATGACTTACTCTTCTTATTATTCATTGGTTTTGAGATGAAACTTCATGTTATCTAATACTTGTTCCCTCTATATGCCATGATTGTACTTCCACAAAATTTAAGTGACATTTCATTTTGATAAGTTTGTGATGTTTTGAGTACAACAATTGTGAGGAAGTTGGATCAACAACCCCATCTCTTGTTGAGAAGTCAAACCTATCAATCATTACTAAGGGAAGTTCACTTTCGTATTAAGTTCGTGATGTTTTGCTGAAAGAAGACTAACTAAGAGTTTTGATCCGTGCACATTGACTAGACACATTTGATTTAAGCTATGTATTTTCAAATTCCTCCATGACACTTTACCATCAAAATATAGATAATCATTCTACACTTTGCTTACCCTGATTTTGAAACAGGCGGTGTGAGTATGCTTAATTCTAATTAAATTAGCAACAACTTTTGCACAATGTATGGAATATGGATATGCATCATGATTTCCAATAAATTGGGACTACGAAACATAATTTTCCAAACCAAAAATCATCTGTACGAATGAAAATGGAGCAATTAATGAATACAAACCTCGTAACTCTAAGAATATATGAATCTCTATGCTGTTCTGAACTGAACTGAACTCTTTGCTGGTCGTTCCCTCCAACTATGTTCTTCGGTTTTTCGCTTTTTTTCGAAAAGAGTAGCGCGCTTTGGATGATAGCACATACAATTTTGTATTTTCGAATTTTTTTTGCAATTTTCCTCATTCATGTGAAACGACCTAAGTTAGGGCGACTCCATTAGATTGTTATTACAAATATTTAGAAATACAACCAAATTTGTGGAAATAATACAACTTAACTTAATTATTTATGTATAAATGCTATTTTATTTATTAATTTATGCATATAGTTTGATGGGATTGGATTAATCAAACGAGTTGGACAGATGGATGAGTGTTGTCATAAATAATTGAAATTGGGGTGAGACAATTGGCAAATCGGTCTAATAGCCATGACAACTAGTATGTATTGTTTATTATGTTAAGCATTTCATTGCACAATCATTTTTTCCTAAAAATTTGTTGAAATCAAAGTGTTCGTACATCATGAAAATTAATATATGATATTTTCAAATATAGCAAAATGTACTAAAATATTTCTAAAATATAACAAATTTTTATACATATATCAATTACATATGCTAATAAAATTTGAAATTTTACTATATTTTGTAAAAAAAAATAGCAATTTTGTCATTTAGAATAATTTTCCATTGTTTTTTTGTAACTGTTAATTTATATCCAAGTTATCCATTGTATGGAGGAAAATTACTCCACATTTGAAAATATTTACAAAATATAACAAAATTTCAAATTTTGTCCATAATTAACGTCGATATAAGGGAGGAAAATTACTCTACATTTAAGCTTTATTTGAAAATGTTCCGAGTATGAATTCAATTGAAGAATTTTGATCTATATCCAATCATAAATTTAACAAATATTTCAGGCTTATTGTTACGTCCCCTCTCGTACAACATGATGCTTAGTCCAAAAGATGAAGTGAAGACAATAGACATCGTCCTCCTATAACAATATATGACAACTTTGTTGAACTCTTGAACTTGAGGAGGTATGACACTTATAGTTTTATCCAATAATTTAACATTTGAATAAGCCTACATTCATAAGATTTGATACTTACGTTTTTTAAAATAATTTTAATATATGAAGATTTTTTAAAAATATAAAAATTTGACAAACTATTCACATTCCACCTAACAAAACCACAAAGATAAAATGTATTAAATTTGATTTTTCTATGAGGAGTAAATATGTTGTCAAATGTTATATTTTTTACAATTTTATGTTAAAAAATAAAGGGTATAAATTGATTAATTTATGAAAGCTTCATATTTCAATTCAAACTAGTATAAAGCTTACGTGACACTATTCAAACAAACTTGTAAGAAAGTTGTGAATTTATGCAATTAGTGAAAGTTTGTGATTTAAATTAATACTATTGTAAGTGTTTTCGTTTTAACAAACATAGCTTTGATTATACAATATCGAAATCAAATAGTGTAAATTGATATCGTTTTGTGCAAGAGCCCTTCCTATCTGATAGAAAAGGATCCCATGATCCTGAACTGATCTTACCTGGGATCACAAATCCCAAGTATGTCTATGAAGAACGGATCTAATTATATTAATGTTTATAATTGATTTCCTCTGCATAATACTAATCGATAGGACCTCATTGGTAAGTGCTACAATATCTCGTACATTGGAACCCATGGTTATGGAACCGAATCCATTAGCATGGAATCAACGTATCAAACTATTGTCATCTACATGAGAAATGATCTTTATAACAACAATTATAGAAAGAGATCAAACTTCTACCTATTCGAATGTAATGTCATGTCAATTATCTCAGTGTTTTTAAATGCACAATAAATTTAATAGGTATTACAAATTTAATTACAATTTTCTAATCCTAATCCACTCATGAATGAATCACGATGATACATTAAAAAATAAATGCAAATTCATACCATAAGATAGTGTAGAATAATCTAACTCGTTATAAATATAGTGTTGGGTTTAATGTAATTAATACTAGTTATTAGTTAGGGTGTGCAGTCTAAAATTATTCTTTGCTCCAAGTGACATAAGACTTCAATGGAGATAATTTAAGTTATTCTCCCTAAAACTATTTTGCTCGAGACGTTAAATTTTTTTTCTTTGCACGACTCATTGAATATTCATGTTATGTTTTTAACAACTTATTTAATTGCATATTCTTATACGTGTATTTATGTAATGTATCTCTCCTAAATAAATCACGCTATGAATGTTTAAATATATGAATTTATAGATTTAAGATATTTTTAGATAACAATATTTGTTTTTGTATAAATATTTTAAAACATATCTAAGAATATTTGGATAAATGTATTTGTTTTGTGGGTTCATATAAAAAAATGTCTTTAACTTTACACAATTCTATGAATAAAGTTACAATTACTTTAGTAAAGTGAACTTACATAACATATTTGTTTTTGTTAATTTGAATTTATTTTTTAAATTACCACAACTTTATTATTTTATACTTTAGCCTTTTCAACGGAACACTATATATTATTTTAATTTTTTTCTTATAAAACATATACTGATTTATATTTAAATTTTACAGTATATAATATGCAATATCATAAAAAAAAAAAATGCATAATCGATAAAATCTACTTAAATTATAAATTAAAATAAGCAACAAAATGTATATTTGTATGAACAACAATGTTAGGTGATTTAATGGTTCAAGAGGACATTCAAAACTCTAGATATTTTTGTTGTAAAAGATCCTTAGATATCGAAAAATGTCCGAATACCAATATATACTTTACTAAGAAGCAAACTTGATAACTCAAATGTGTACCCTATACAAAGGAAGTTAAGGATGATAACAAACTTATAGAATGTTAGATATACGAAAGAAAAGAAAATCATTCGGTTTTCGAAGACGTTAATTAAGTACACGTGTCATTATGGAGGGGTTACCACGTCAAGGCAAGTAACGTCCTTAATCATGAATTAAAGAGTTAATTGAACCGCAAACTGCTCCCGTTTATGTACATGACACAGAAACTTCTTCGCGGGATTGAGCATCACGCGCGCCGTCGCGAAGACTGTTAAACGCGACGTGATATGTTTCGTTTATAGAAAAACGAAAACCGTTGAAAAGCCGCCAACTTCCGTAGGCACCACCACGCGCCTTCCGAGTTCGGTACATCACACGATGGGTGACGTGGCGGTCGTGACTGGGCAAAGGAGAAAAATATGAAACGCAGGGTCAAATTTCAATATTGCAAAAATAATACCCGTAAACAAAGAGAAGAGGCCTAAAGAAGAAAGTTCCATTTCTGAAAGAAAGGGGCGCTGTTTCTCCGCGTTTCACCGTCGATTGAACCCGCCGGAGAATTGATTGCTTATTCTTCTTCTTGTTGTTTTAGATTACCTTCGTACAAACCGACTCGGTGACGCCGGATCGGGAGACTTTGGTGCAATTTGAGGGAGGAAATGAGTGGATGGGATAGGGTTAGACCATCGAGTTCGAGATTTGGGCGTGGTAATTCTGCAATGCACGAGAGGACCGCCTCTACTACAACGGTTCGACTCGGTCGAGTCCAGCCACAGGCACCTGGACATCGCACCATCTTCTGCAATGATCGCGACGCTAATCTTCTTGTCAAATTCAAGGTTTGATGATTTCTAAGTATTGCATTCATTTGTTTGGTTGTTTATTTTTTTTATTTTTTTGGGTGGTGTTTCTTGGTCATGATATAGATGTAATGCGTACTTTTATTTGTTTCGTTAAAACTCCCGGACATTGGTTATGGTTCGTAAAATGTTTCTCGAGGAAGGAGTATCGAGGAGCTGTTGCTTGATTTGTCTTTGGACATATGTGCCTGTTGGCATATCTTTAGCAAAGAGTGTTTTGTTTTTATCTTCGTTTTATGAATTTGTATGGCTGTTAATTTGACGTTGTATGCAGGGGAATTCAGTTTCCACGACTAAGTACAACTTCTTCACTTTCTTTCCGAAAGGGCTGTTTGAACAGGTAACTAATTTTAAGCATCCCAAGTCTATATATTGTTTGTTCATTTTGTTACTTCGGTGGGCCTTTTCTTTTGATTAGGAGGGTGGGAGTGATTGAACTTTGAGAAAGTTTATGCAAGAGACGTTATGGCTGTTTCATTGATGACTTATATAATGACCAAGTAATTTAGTTCAAAACTGGAGGGACAGTTTCTATCCTACTATTGGTCCAAGAACAAGGAATATTGGAAACGACAAGTTTATTTTTTTGCTGTTATTAGGAACTTCCAGTTTTTTAAGTGAATGGCTAGAACATGTTCTTTACTTGATTTATCATGTAATTATCTTTAAGAATTATTAGAGTATTTTTGGAAGACGATAGCCAATGGTATTTTTGTCTGATCAAATGATGTGGGTACTGCCCCAACTTCATCTTACTAAATCTATTCTTAACGCTGTATCTTCTGTATTGTAATTTTCACTTTTATTTTGTATAAAAGAATTTATTTACTAAAAAGAACAGATAGACTACTATTTGTATCATGTAGATACAAATAGTAGTCTATCTTGGTCTATCGTGGTCCATCATAAATAGACTGATATTTTCTAAATATTTTGGTTCATTTTGCTATGTTTGAAAATAGTCCAACAAAATGAAAAAGTAAACTGCAATACCCAAAAGAACTCAAGAAAAGGAAGTGAAGATAAGTATCCTCTAAATTGAGGCCAAAGGAACTACCAAAAAAAAGAAACTCTCCGATTGCCATTATTGAAAAATATTATTTTATTTATTTATTTGTTTTTTTTTTTCATTTTTATTGGTGCTGCTTTGTGTAACTTCTTTTAACCCTGCTACTATCATAACTTTTTTGAAACATTACTGATTAGAGTTCTGTACCTTTTTTAACTGACAGTTCAGGCGTGTGGCTAACCTATACTTTCTTACCATCTCAATCTTATCCACCACACCCATCAGGTTAGTTAATAGATGGAAGCGTAGTCACATTGGGTAGCATTCCCCAATTGCACCTTTCATCATTTCTTAACAATTGTTAGATATGTAGAAGATGTCACGTTGTTTTGGCTTATTCTTACTGTATTGTTCTTAATATCTTTCTGGAGTTGACATGTAATAAGTTCATTGTAGTTAAATTTTTAATTCCTAAGTGGTATACCATGGGAATTCATGAGATCCTGATCAGGCGATTTAGTATATTAGAGAGCATGTGGTTAAATTCATTAGAAAACTACAGATATTTCAAATGGAATTCAGATTTTTTTATTGTACAATTTAACAAATTAGCTGATTGTCAATTTGGTTGAGAGAAAAGAAGGGTTCTGTTAGCTGATTGTGTTGAAAGGTAGACAATGGTTTTTCCTTTGAACAATAAAGAACTTAAACATAATGCTTGCCGCCATCCTCTAAAGATGAAAGCAAGGATCTTCTAGCTAAACACCTATAGATCCATTTTATGGGAAATGTGGCCTGAGAGGAACAGGCTAACTTTCCTATTGGTGAAGAGTAATTGTAACTTTCTTTGGGAGCTCTCTGTTCTTGTTTCTTCCTCTTGAAGATGTCTCCGTGGTCTTCGTTCTTTTTAAAGAAAAGAAAGGAAAAAGACAGGAATTCTTTGAAATTTTAATTCTATTTTTCTAATAATTATTATTGTTATTATATATACTTTTTTTTTTCTATTTCTTTAACTCCATTGGTTTCTATGGTCGTCTGTCTAGCCTTGTTCATTGTTATTTTTTCCCGATGGAGTTTGTTACATGTACAAGCAAAACAAGGGAAAAAGAAGAAGAAATGAAATAGCTGATCTTGCTTATATTCTGTACTCTCAAGCTTCTTTTTTTTTCTTATTTATTTATTATATATAGCTTGTTATAATTATGAAAAATTAATTGAATGTTGATTTAAAATTCTATATTATTCTATTGCTTTTAATCAATTGATTTATTTTGTTTGAGTTTTATGGTTTTAGAGCATGGTACAGGCTGTTGAATATTGTTTTAGCGATTACCTTTTTAATTATTTTTCACTGTGCAGTCCCGTGCATCCCATTACAAATGTGGTCCCTTTAAGTTTGGTTCTACTCGTCTCACTCATTAAAGAAGCATTTGAGGACTGGGTGAGTGCCCTCACTATATGTTTGCCTTTCAATTGTTTCGACCCCAATGTTGAATTTTTTTAAGCAAATAATCTCTATGTAAAAAAAAATATATAAGGTCCTTTGAATGCATAACTGCTTTGTTTATGTTATGACATTTTAATCATGCCATGCAGAAACGATTCCAGAATGATATGGCAATTAATAATAATCTTGTAGATGTGCTGCAAGATCAAAAGTGGGAGAGCGTTCCGTGGAAAAGGTTGCAGGTTGGAGACATTGTTAGGGTAAGTGCTGTTTTATTTTATGGCTAACACGACCTTTCAAATGTTATTTTCTCTATTTTGATTTTGAATATCTGAAAAAGAACCCTATTATTTGAAGAACAAGGTTGGCCTCTGATAGGAGTTTGTTTCCCTTCCTTATGATTGACAATGATGCATTGATTTATATTTATGTGCTTTCTTTGTTTTTCATCATTACTGAATTAAAAATTAAGTTGATGTGTTATGATACATTTAATATCATATCAATACAGTAACACTCCCCTTCATTTGTGTTCTTGAAAATTGACATTACATAATTCAATCACAGACCATACTATGTTAAATTACCGCTAAACCCAATGGTTTTTTAGGTTAGAAACAATTTTATCGATTGATTGAAATAATCCAGAGTTGGGATTACAAAAGTTGTCTCCAATTTGCCACAAGGAAATCTATACTAAAATTGTTAAAGGGATGTGCATTTTACACCCAAATATAGCATGGAAGATTGATAGATCTAAGATTTCCTTGGAGGGTCTATCTTTGCCTTGGAATAACCGTTCATTTTTCTCACCCATAATTTCCACAAAACGGCACTTAACCCAACAATCTATGGGTTATGATTAATCTTATTATCAATAGTTAAATAATATATCATGAATAGGTTTTAAAACAAAGTGTTTTCTCAAATTAGAATATTTCAAGTGGTGATCTCTTCTTTAATCTCTGTTACCTTCCACATTCGCTTCTTGGTGTTCTCCATCCAATCTATTTGCAATATTTTCTATCTTATGCTTCTTCTTCTGCTTCCTTTTCTTTTCCCCCCCTTTTTGTTTTATGTGATATTGTAAATTGAGCTTTTGCTTTTTTCATTGTATCAATGAAAAGTGTTGTATCCTTTCAAAAAAATGAAAAAGAACATCCACGTTCACTTGTTCCCTTTCATTTTACAAGATTGGAGGCCCTCTTTATGTAGAGGGGCTTCTTTTTATTTTGTGGCTGGTTTGTTTTTGGTGGCATATGGATTTTATCACTTTGTTGGTTGTTTCTTTATTAGAAAACACTTGCTCCCCTTCGAATGTTGTATTGCTCCTTCGGTTTGATGGGATGGGTAGGGCTATGTTGAGCGTTGGGTTGTCATTGAATAAAGCAGATATAAGGTTAAGGTGGATCACGGGTATAGTCAGGACTTATGCTAGGTTGAGTGAATGAGGGGCAATAGCATTTTTGCACCCTACAGATTTTGATGAAACCTTTTTTAAAATTTTTTTTTTGATGAACAATTGAATAGAAAGATCACTACAAAAGGATTTCTTAGAATCATTCGTTAGGCTTTATTCTATTAGAATGGAATCTCATTTTTGTATAGTTTAGTTTAGGTCTATTTGGCTTCTTTTGTTGGGATATCATTTTATATATCATCTTGCATTCTTTTATCTATTTATTTTTCAATCTCAATAAAACTCGATTTTCACTCTTCATGAAGGGAAAACCAATCTAGGAAAAAATCCTTAAGAAAAAAATTATTGAAATTCACTACAAAAGGAGGTTCTACATAGGAAACAACCTAGAGTCCAGTCGTTGAGAAAGGGAGATAATATATTTGAGTTCTCTATATATTAGGTCTTTCTATCATGTGACCTTTAACTTATTTTTCTTGGCATGGATGCAGGTTCGACAAGATGGATTTTTTCCTGCTGATCTTCTTTTCCTTGCTAGTACAAATCCAGATGGTGTCTGCTACATTGAGGTTCTCTTTTCCATCTCAATTGCTATTTAGTTCTGAATAAGTGATGTCTTAGAACGGTGATGAATTCAGCCCTCCAGGAAGTTCAATTGTTTGATTTTATTTTTTGGTTCATAGACCGCTAACCTTGATGGCGAGACAAATTTGAAGATTAGGAAAGCTCTGGAAAAGACCTGGGATTACCTGACTCCAGAGAAGGCATCTGAATTTAAAGGTTCATATTCTCTATTTATTTTTATCATCTTGTGGGTTTTGCAGCTATTTATGTCATGGAATGATTAAGCATTTCTTGATTACTTTATGACTCAGAAGTTGATTAAATGTGAACATTATGACATAATAAATGCAATGCATGGTACCACCTGTTTGTAGACGTTGGCATCAAGGATGTGGTAGCTGAAGGCTGAACATCTGTATTTTAACTTAATAAATGTTTTATGATGTGAATAGCAATTCGTAAGGACTTATGATGACAAAATATACATCATTATGGAAGTGAAAAATATCTCCTTGTATGTTCAGTGCTATCTCAAGATATGAACGGATCTCTTGAAAACATTGACTATGCAAATTTTAGTTCAAATTGCTTAGTCATTTTGAGTCTTTGCTTTCTTATACTCCCTTAGAATGAATGTCATTGATCATGAAAATAATCCGTGGTTCCATCCATGTATGATTTCGTTTCTTTAGTTTTCTCTGTGTGTGTGTGTGTTCATTTTTTTATTATTATACATGAAAAGTATTGGTTATTCTTTACCCCTCCAAAATGCAGGTGAAGTACAATGTGAGCAGCCAAACAATTCACTCTACACTTTCACAGGCAATGTTATTATTCAGAAGCAAACATTACCTCTTAGCCCAAACCAACTTTTATTGCGAGTATGCTTTTTTCTTTTTACCTTTCAATGCTGCAACTTGGTTTCTTGCTATTTGTTGTACTTTTATGGCTCTAAAAGATATTTGTTTTAAAAGGAAACATTACCTCTCAAGTACTTTCGTATTTGCTATATTTGTTTAACTCTTTGAACTACTAACTTTTATGCTTTCTCATTATGATTGTTACAGGGATGCAGTCTCAGGAATACGGAGTATATTGTTGGGGCTGTTATTTTTACTGGCCATGAAACGAAGGTCTGTTAGCTGTTATCCTGCTTCAATTAGTGGACATACTAGATTGTATAACAATACTATTATGGTTTAGGTGCCCAAGGTTATTATATTGATTTCATGGATTATTTTGCGAGTTTCAAAATTTAAGGATTCAGCTAAAACTGGAACCAATCATTTTTATCTCATGGGATGTCTAGAAGGACATAAACAATGGAGTTTTGAGGAAACATACGAGGATTTGGAATGTGCATGTAAATAAAAAAGCGTTTTGAGCTCTTTATCAGAGAGGGCTTTTGCAACTTATCTAAATTTTTATATTTGTACATTGGTTTGATTTCATTTTCTTCTTCATTAGGTTCAGACTAGAGTCAGAAATTTCTATTTTCTTCTTCATTAGCTTTTGCAACTCCTAACGGAGCAGGGATTCCCCATTTAGGTGGGGAATGAGTGAGGGTGTTAGAGAGAAAAAAAATTCTTGTTAGTAAATAATAATGTAATGTTTTTTCTGAAGCAATATGGAATTGCAACATTTTAAGTTTTAACGATGATGCAAGTTTTTGTTAACTCTGTTTGGAATGAATAAATATATGCAGGTTATGATGAATGCTATGAATGTTCCCTCCAAAAGAAGTACTCTGGAAAAGAAACTTGACAAGCTTATACTTACGCTGTTTGCTACTCTATTTGTGATGTGTTTGATTGGAGCCATTGGCAGGTATGATATACTTGATTCGTTTTTTTGATAATTTTTCTACTCATTGTTTTTCAATTTTTGTTGTTGATGATTTATTCTATTTCTCCTGGTGCTTTGAATTTTTAGTGGCGTGTTTGTAAACGAAAAGTACTACTACTTAGCTCTTGATAAGGGAGGTGAAAACCAATTCAACCCTCGCAACCGATTCCTGGTAATTTCTTGTAATTGGTTAATCTTTTTCTCTCTTCTTATTTATCATCATCATCATCATTTTTTCATGCTGTTGATTCTGAATAGTGACTTCCACAGGTTATCATTCTGACCATGTTTACCTTGATTACTCTATACTCAACAATCATTCCTATTTCTCTTTATGTTTCCATTGAGGTGGGTAATGTGATCCATCATTTAATTGGTTCTGCATTAGTTTAGTAATGCACACATTCACTATTTGGGGGTTCATTTTTACTCTTAATGCAATTTTCAGATGATCAAATTTATTCAATCAACACAATATATCAATAAGGATCTAAATATGTTCCATGCTGATAGCAATACCCCTGCATTGGCCAGAACTTCCAATCTGAACGAAGAACTTGGACAGGTACATATTTACTTGATAAAATATTTTTGATGCAATATGGAAATTGTAACATTTTCTCAAAGGTTGTATTTCAGTGGTTTTAAATTGTGGCTTTTGATCAGGTAGAGTACATCTTTTCAGATAAAACTGGTACTCTTACCAGGAATCTAATGGAATTCTTTAAGTGTTCAATTGGTGGAGAGGTTTATGGCACTGGTATCACTGAAATAGAGAGGGGGATTGCTGAGCAGAATGGCTTGAAAGTGGAAGAGGTTTGTGTTCTATACCCTATTCAGTGATGAATGAGGTTTGTTTTCAACTTATAGAGTTTTGTTTTGCAGGCACACAAATCAGCCAATGCTGTTCAAGAAAAGGGATTTAACTTTGATGATCCTAGGCTTATGAGGGGAGCATGGAGAAATGAGCCCAACTCTGACCTTTGTAAGGTATGTTAACTATTTTTAACCAAATTAAATTAGTGTACACGGTCAGTTAGGAGTGTGTTATAGACTCTGAACCTTCAACTTAACATTTTGGACACAATCTAGCGTCTGAAGCTTTAATTAGGTGTGAGTTCTTGATTTTGTGGTTTTTTCATTATATCCTCCCCCCAATGTTGTATTTGTGTTCTTTGAACTATTATGCTTGCCTAAGTACAAGAAGGGAATCTTTTGGAAGAATTTTTTTTAGTTCTTCATCTTTTTATTTATTGTTATTATTTTTTGGTTGGTTGCCTCGAAAGAAATCATCGAATCTTTGGTTCTAAGGAAAAAGTCTGCTTGGTCTTTCTTGAAGATGTTCTTTACCTCACTCGTTCATGATAATTTTCCTTTTCTTTCTTATAGTTTTACTTAACTTTTGACCAATTGGATGGAGAAGTTTTTTGCAACTCTTTGGATTGGGGTCTTTTGTTCCCCTGCACAGTTAATATATCATTAAAATGATCTTATTTTGGAAAAAAAAAAAAAGGAATTTCTATGATTAACGGTTGAACTTGTGATTGTTCATGGCTCAGTTTAATGGCTGCCTCAATGTAATATCTTGTTATGCTTCTACCGTTGCTGTGATCCTCAACTTCCCCATAGAATTTTTGTTTTATCATAATGATTAATATACCTAAACAAAGTGGTAAAGATCTTATAGGATAAACTTTTGACAATTTTCTTTGTGTTGATGGAGTGGTTTTTGTATCTGAATCATTGATACATAGAATAACTAATAGTTATGTTGCCTTTTTTAGGAATTTTTCAGATGCCTTGCTATTTGTCATACTGTACTTCCTGAGGGTGATGAATCCCCAGAAAAGATCACATATCAGGCCGCATCACCTGATGAGGCTGCCTTGGTGACTGCTGCTAAAAACTTTGGCTTCTTCTTTTACAGGTTTGCACATCCCATATAAATATGTTCCATGAGTTCAAGGTTTACACGACAGATTCCAGTGAACTCTGTTTCCTCTTCACTTGGGCATTATGTTAGTCTTATAGTGTGGTGGTAGAAACCCATGCATTTGATACTTTTGTCTACTTCCAGTCCCATGAGGCTTTTCCATCATGTGGCTTTGGCAAAGGGTTGAAGGATTTCCTTTTCTATTACTCATTGGAAGAGTATTTTTCTTGTAAAAAAATTCCATGTTGATTATGGCCATAAAAATGTACCCTTGGCATTTGGCATAGTATGTAATGCTCAACTTCAATTATGGAATGTTTATTGTTCATTCTGATTTTGGGACTACTTATTGAAGAATGTTTCGGATTGTATTTTTAGTAACATCTGTCCCACTTTCTACTATCTCAGGCGTACCCCTACTACAATATATGTTCGTGAATCTCATGTTGAGAAGATGGGTAAAATCCAAGATGTTTCTTATGAAATTCTCAATGTACTTGAGTTCAATAGGTTGGTATAGTGTATTCCTTCAATATACTTCAACTCGATACGATTTTACTAGTAACCATATAAATTTGTCCATTGTATTTGCTCTTGTTAACAGTGTAAGAAAGCGACAGTCTGTGGTGTGTCGTTATTCTGATGGCAGGCTTATCTTGTATTGCAAGGTAATCTTTTAATGTTTTGCGAATTAGCTTTCTGTTTGTCAGATATATTGACATGTGGTTAATCGCTCTGACCAGGGTGCTGATACCGTTGTATATGAGAGATTGGCTGGTGGAAATGATGATCTGAAGAATATAACTAGGGAACACTTGGAGAAGTTTGGATCTTCCGGTCTGAGAACCCTGTGCCTTGCTTATAGAGATTTGCATCCTGATGTGTATGAAAGCTGGAACGAGAAATTCATTCAAGCTAAATCTTCACTAAGAGATCGTGAAAAGAAATTGGATGAGGTGGGTTAAGCAATTGTGATATTTTCTTTCCCTGTAGAAAAGTATACCGTTTTTTTCTACCCCTGCCCTCCTGGTGAAGGGTGATTGCGATAATGGTCATTGAAGCCATTCTTCATCTCAGGACATGCGGTCCAGTGTTTGGTATATGCTCAAAAGAGGAAAGTAAAAGGAACAACCTAACCGTGGGTAGAAACCCTGCTTAAAAGAGCTACAGAAAAATTAAGAGAAGAAAGGAAACCTTCCAATGGTTAATAATAATAAAAAGCCTATAGTTACAAAAGATTGTCATTCTCCACTCTTTTGTAATTTTAGCTTATTGACCTTCATGACAAACGGGAGGAGTTTCTTGTAGTTATTCAATAGTAGGATTTTTTTACATCTCTTTCATCAATCAATGAAATGCTTTCTGTTTCCATTATATGGGAAAAAAGAAAGAAAGAATATGTCATCTCCATTCTTGAATGTGTATTGTGAGGTGTACACTACTAATCAGAATCATGTAATATTTTTCAGTCAACATGTGAGCGTTACTCTGTTTTGTTTTATGGAACTGAAGTTTCTTGGCTCATGTGTATGATTTCTACCATCATGGTGTTTGACATCCTTTAAAATTTTCATGAATGGACTGAGAAAGAGAATGGTATTTTAAACTGTACTTCCATTGATTTAAAGAGTTGATGGAATTAATTTGGAACCTCATATCTTTAGACCACTGAATAAACATTATATGGTATTCTCATGTACGAATAAAAAATATGCAGGTTGCAGAACTTATAGAGAAAGACCTTATTTTGATTGGCTGTACTGCTATAGAAGATAAGCTTCAAGAAGGAGTACCAAACTGTATACAGACACTTTCTAGAGCTGGTATCAAGATTTGGGTGCTAACAGGAGACAAGATGGAAACTGCTATTAATATAGCTTATGGTAGGTTGACATTTTGGCAGTAGCTAAACTAAAGTAAACCAATAGCCAAATTAAATAATTTGATAATTATCTATTTATTTTTCTAACTATTTGATTTATCTGGAGTTCTTATCTTTTTCAGCTTGCAATTTGATAAACAATGAGATGAAACAATTTATTATCAGTTCAGAAACGGATGAAATCAGAGAAGTTGAGAACAGGGTAAGGTTCCAGCATATTAGCTTAGTGATGGTCTTACATGTTGCTTAATATTGTTTTCAGCTATATTACTACTCTACTAATATTTAGCATTTTTATCAGGGTGACCAAGTAGAACTTGCACGTTTTATTAGAGAAGAAGTAAAAAAGGAACTGAAGAAATGCCTTGAGGAAGCACAGCAGTGTTTACATTCTGTCCCTCCACCAAAATTAGCTCTCGTTATAGATGGAAAATGTTTGATGTATGCATTAGATCCAAGTCTGCGAGTTACTTTACTAAAATTGAGCTTGAATTGTAGTTCGGTTGTTTGCTGCCGAGTTTCTCCTTTGCAGAAAGCGCAGGTTAGCCTCCCTTAGAAAGCAACTAATTATCCACGGCATGTGCTACTGTTATTTTTTAATATTATCATGCTACTTGCCTACAGAGGTCTATTGCTTTTATTTAGAGACATTTTTTTTATTAGAATATATGAATGCATGTTTCAGAGAGTCACCTTCTGTGTGCCATACTGGTGGTATTATTAACTGGTGTGGTTGATCTAGTAATTGAAAACCTTGCTTTTATATTAAATGATATGATGATAGCTTTTGAGTAACTTAATCATTGTGAGTTGGCTCAATAGTCAGTCACTGTGTAATCATCTCTTGCAGGTGACAAGTTTGGTGAAGAAAGGTGCACAGAAAATAACACTTAGTATTGGTGATGGTGCAAATGATGTTAGCATGATTCAAGCAGCTCATGTGGGCATTGGAATAAGTGGGCAGGAGGGAATGCAAGCAGTGATGGCTAGTGATTTTGCTATTGCCCAGTTTCGCTTCCTCACAGATTTACTTCTTGTGCATGGACGATGGTCATATCTTCGAATATGCAAGGTTCCAACTTATTTTTTGCGTCTTATTATCTCACTCTGAATTCTTGCACATTGTCTCATTAGTTAGTTGGTTATGACATTTAGGGCATATTTGAGAGTGCTTTCGCAATGGTTAAAATTACGTTTGTTATTTTTTAAGTCACTTTCAAATACGTCCTTATTTCATACGACTTTTCCATAATGAACACACTTGTTCTTTGGCAGGTTGTCACATACTTCTTTTACAAGAATCTTACGTTCACTTTAACTCAGTTTTGGTTTACCTTCCAAACTGGGTTTTCTGGTCAAAGATTCTATGACGATTGGTTCCAGTCATTGTATAATGTCATATTCACCGCACTACCTGTAATAATTGTTGGACTCTTTGACAAGGTATTGCATTCTTTCTTACTACGTTGCTCAATGCACGTAACGGTCTGCTATTGAAGAGATGACTATAGTTCTTTTAGATTTTCTTTTGTTTCTTTCAGATGAAATCTATCCTTGAGCTCTCCTACCAATTAATATTCACAATATATATATTTTGCTAGGATGTCAGTGCTGCCCTTTCCAAAAAGTACCCTGAGCTCTACAGAGAGGGAATAAGAAATGTGTTTTTCAAGTGGAGAGTTGTGACAACTTGGGCTTTCTTCTCCATCTACCAATCTCTAGTCTTTTACTATTTTGTAACCGCTTCTAGTTCCAGTAGTCAATCGTCATCAGGCAAGGTGTTTGGTCTGTGGGATATCAGCACGATGACTTTCACATGCATTGTAGTGACTGTGAATTTGCGGCTGCTTATGATCTGTAATTCAATTACTCGGTGGCACTACATTACCGTTGGGGGAAGCATTTTAGCATGGTTCCTATTTATTTTCTTATATTCCGGTATTATGACACCACATGATAGGCAGGTCAGTTTCGTTGCCTTTTTTTCCCCTTAAAAAGTTCAATTTTATTCTATTAATTTTCTTTTAACACTCACTTTATTATTGCCCCTTTTGCTGCAGGAAAATGTATATTTCGTCATATATGTCTTAATGAGTACATTATATTTTTACGTAGCTGTTATCCTCGTTCCCGTTGTTGCACTTCTTTGTGATTTCGCTTACCAAGGGTATGCATTCTTTGAACTATTTTGCTACGTATGGGTAGGAAATATACATCACATAAGAAATACATCGGATTCTAGATGGATGATTGGCCAACCTTGGCCAGTTTTATCTTTATTTCATCTACAATTTTTATTCTATTGCTAATATATTTTTCACTTTGATTTTTTTTATATGTTGATACAGCCTTCAGAGATGGTTTTTCCCCTACGATTATCAGATAGTACAAGAAATACATAGACATGAACCCGAAGGTAGAGGTACTGCAGGATTGCTTGAAATTCAAAACCATCTTACACCGGAAGAGGCAAGAAGCTACGCCATGTCTCAACTCCCCCGAGAATTATCAAAGCACACTGGCTTTGCTTTCGACTCACCTGGCTACGAGTCATTTTTTGCGGCACAGCTTGGTATTTATGCCCCACAGAAGGCATGGGATGTTGCTAGGAGAGCCAGTGTGAAGTCAAGACCAAAGATTAGGGAAAAGAAGTAAGGTAGAGATTTAATGATTATTGTACAAAATTTTTCATATCAAAAGAGATGAACCTCAGAAAAATCGTTAGTGTTAGCTTTGCTGTGCCATATTTTAGCATTTGATTTTGCAGCATCATACCATTTGGTTCCTCACTCTCCCATTAGTTGTCTTTTTTTCCCTTCTGAGAGACTAGTGGTTATTAGGAATGCAATGGGTATTGGGTATATATATTGATATGTCGATGTAATTTTAATACCAAATGAAGTTGTAATTTTTTGACTGGTTGGGCTCTAGCTAACCATTAACCTTTCTCAGCCTCTAGTTAGCTAAATTTTCAACTCAAGTGCTTTTACTTTTACTTCCTTTATTGTCTGGAAATTTTATTCAGCTTATGGCTTCTTGGATTCTCTATTTCAAGATGGTTGCTTAATACACAAAATTCAAAACATAGCATCTTTGAGGTGATATTGTAGTAAAATCTTTTGCTTAGCCAAAAACTCTGACCAAATTTTGAAAAAAAAAAATCAATTCGAAGAATTTGTAAGGTTGGTTGCGGCCTGATAGATTCAAATTCCTCAAAGATTTTGACTTCTCGAAATAGGCACAATCCAATTTTCACTTATTGCCAATTAGAAAATGCTTTTACAGGTTTTTTTAAGTTAAAAAAACACAACTTATGTTGTCTTGTAGTTTTAAAAATCTATTGCTTGGTTGTTTTAGTGGAAAAACTATTGAAAATGTGAAAGAATTTGAGACTATAACCTTTTGATAGTCAATAATTTGTGTAGATGTCAATTAAGAACTTAATTATGTGGTGCATCATATATATGCTGTCTATTTTTGAGACAACATAAACCAAGAATCATTTTATCTATCACATCTTTATTTACTTAAATGGAAGAGTTTTAAATTCCATGACCAACTAAAGCTATTTAATTTCAGATAAATTTCTTTTTTTTTTTTTATTTAGGGTTTTATACAAGATGACACATGGACAACTTAAAATTAAAATGGCATTTGGGAATTAGAATCATTGCTTTGAGGATTTGTATAAACATTAAATGAAATATTGTTCCAGCAGTGATCATAATCATATCAAAATTAGTGGGAACATATTACAAAGTTGTCTTGTACGAATCCATGAGAATGAGATTTGTAACAGTCTATCCAAAGTTTATATATATTTCAATATTAAAATCTTTCATTAGCCGTACTTAATAATAACTATAGATATATATTTTTTTGTAGGTTTAACCTTCTTTAAGCTCCACCATGAAGCAGAAAGAATCCCCATTTCTTCCACTTCCCTTAGTCCTTTTAAACAATGATGTTACTTTTAATCTTCAATTTTTAATATCTGAACTAATTTACCAATTAACCTTTATGTCATTTCCACTACAAAATCATTAAAAACAAGAAAATTCATAATTATTTTAGATTAAAAAAATCAAACTTCGTTGTTTTTAACTCTAATCTTTTAAGTACACTGTTCAACTTCAAGTGATTTGATAAATAAATATAAGAAATTTAGCTACTAAGTTGAGGATTGATTTTAGATGTTTATTAAACAGTAATTGACATGTATATACCTTCTCTTAAGTTCAAAAAGTTCACATTATCATAGTTTAAACTTTTCAAATACATAGTCAAGTCTCTAAGTAGGACAAATATAGCAAGTTCAGAAAAAAGTTAGATGGTTAATATTGGAACTTTTGTTAAGTGAAGGAAAAAGGTTGACCTTTTTTTCTTCTTTTTTTTGGTAATTTAACCCATACTTGTTATATACAAACTGGGAAGAAAACTTCAGTATTGAAATTTGAGTATATGCATATCATGTATCTATTCTATGTACAATTAATATTAGTGGTAGTTGTAGAAATTTTGTCAACAAAACTTTATAGTTCAGTACAAATAATATGAAAAGAGTGTAAAAATTGGACATTAAACTTGGGTTTAGAGAGGTTACCCTTAGGCTAACTAATGATAATGATCACAATCAATTTTGTGTATATATCTTATAGTTAGAGAACAAAGTTGAGAAGAATTTGAGCCTCCAACCAGTGATGTTAACATGGAGGGGTGTGTGTGTTTGTGTGTGTGAGAGAGAGAGGGCTTGAGGGTGACGAAAGATATATGGAAAAAGCAAAAATTTGAAGATGCTTTTGAAAAAAACCCAAACAATTAACAAAACTTAGAAAGAACATTACATAAATAAATATTGTAACTTTTTCTATGTAATTTTGTGTATTCTTCCAAATGCCTTCCAGCTCAATCCTTTACCCAATTATTTATTTCTTTTGTACGATACTAATTTACTTCACAACCCATCAGCTCTCACACTCCATTATTCTATTCCCAATGTTATATCACTCTTCCATTTTTTAATTATTTCATTCTTTAATATAATATATATGATTATATATAAATCGTTTAGTATAACACTTCCATTTTTTTCTCCTCTTAAGTATCATTAAGTCCTATAAATTAACAGATAGTTTATAGAGGTAAGCAAATAAAAATATTATACTATGTAGAGAATTATTAAATTCGAAGATTAGAGGTTTATTCATCACAATTTTCAAAATTTAAAGGTAATGATATATGTGTCGTTAACATATTCAATTGAAATAATGTGTATAGTCATTTCTTGAAGGGTACATACTTCATTCTTTTGAATAGATTCATCCATAGTCTTTAACTTACTTTAATTTTTTTAATAAGAATAAGATATCGAACATCTAGTAGGATAAAAGAGGAAGAGAGTACAAATTGCTAATTAACAAACCTTCTTTTACACTCACAACTAGATACGTATAATTAAACACCAATATATTCCTTTAGGTACTGTATAGTACAAAAGATTTTTCTCTTGTTTTCTTTTAAATGGTTTTTTTTTATGACAATCTTTGAATTAAAAACTAATTGACTTCAGTCAACCATTTGTCCTACCAACCCTCTTATTTGAATATGATTGAACTAATGTATATATTTAACCAAATAAAGAGATATACCCTTTGACTTGGGTTTATTTATTTTTATATACATATATACATAGTATTGGATCATGTAATACCTTAATAAGGAAAAGCTAAGATACATACCCAAAAAAGAAAAACATTGTTACTTAGATCATAGTATTTTAATCATATTTCTCCTTCATGACAGAATATTTAATTGCATGAAAATAATATATAATTTTGTAACAGAGTATTTTAAAATATTGTTTTAGTCTCTATCGTATTTTAAATATTTTAAATTTTGGTTTATTTGTGTGCTCTTCTACTTAGCTTTAAAAACGACCATTTTAATATCTTCATATTTTTTTTGTTTTAAAATCAATTTTTTTGAAAGTTTAAAGACAAAATTGAAGTAAAAGTTAAAAGTGTATAAGAATCAAATTAAATATTTTAAAAGTATAATACATCAATTAAAGGTAATAATAATGATGATGATGGATGAGAAATGATATATAGGTAGACTTGAAAGAGAAGCTATTTAGGTATGTGAGAGTTAAGTGGTAAGGCATTTGATTCTTTTGAAGCTTTTTGAGTAAATAAGACTGTGAGATCCATAGGGAATGGATCATAAACATTATGCCATATGCTTTCTCTTTTTTTTTTTTGGAGGTGCTAATATCAGCTGTCTCCCCCTTCTTCTTCCCCCATTCTCTCTTTATTTTTATTTTTAATTACATCTAATGATTCTCCATTCCATTCATTAATCACGATATGAGTAACATTTTTACAATAAATATATTAACCGTATAATCTATCAATTAGAGGTAATTGTTCTAAATAGATCATCTTTAGGTTTCATAATTAACTATATTTGCAACTATCTAATTGTATGGTGGTGATTTATGTCAACCTATGTTAAATGAATATTATTATTTAACTAAACCTTTGTTATCATTTATTTTATTTATTTTATTGTTCAGATGACTAAATTAAAACATAACTATGATGATAAGGCCATAATTTGTGTATTTTAGTGCTAATTATGTTCTTACCACGTTTAATTATAAGAATATATATATATATATATATACATATAGAATAAAATAGATAGGTGAAACAGAGAAAATGCTTATTAGATTTTTGAATAGATATTTATATATGTGTATACGTGCATATGTATATACTTTTTTCTTTTTTAAAATAAAAATGCAGAGACAAAAGCAAGAGAATTTTAAGCCTAAATTCTAGAGTTTTATTTTTAAAAATAGTTTTTTTAAAAAAAAAAAATTTGACCAATCCAAAATCTAAGAATAATCTACTTTTTTTTTTTCCTTTCAATAATTGAAGTACTTGTTCTTCTAATACTTCACAATAACTTTAAACCTTTACAAAGTTTCATTTGACTTGTAATTTTCAAAACGAAAGCATTCACTATCTTATTACCAAATTAATACTTTTCTTTTCTCTCTTTTTCTTCTCACACAAGCATCAAATCATTATTTAATCTAATACATACACACACACACACCATGTAAATTATTAATCTAAATACACAATAAACTAAAATAGAGAACAACACAAAAACAAAAAAACATGGCAAATCAAGGTTTGAGAAAAGTGCAACAGAATCCACCAAAACCCTATAAAGAAAAAAAGAAAGCTCCCTAATTAAACATGCATCCCCTCCAAACAAACTAACAAAATAGTAATAACATCTCCTTCTTTCTTTCCCTTCCAAACCCCATACTACTTCTTCTCTTCATTGCTTTCATATCCACCCTCCTTATCCTTCCCGTTTTCATCCAATCATAAAAGTAATTAACCACGACTCACTCTCGATATATACGTCTGAAGTAGATCATACATACACAATTAAATCTATATATATTTATGAAAAGTGTAGATAGCTGTTGCTACTTTTCTTACTTGAAGGTCTTGCTTGGTGCTGTGGTTGTGGGGCTGTTGGTATGGCTTTTGGTTGTCGGGTCATCCCCGCTACCACCAGGGAGAACGAAAAGCTGGCGGGCGGCGACTGAGTCTGATCAGGTCGCGGAGGGAAGGCATGCCATGAAGGAAGCTGAGGATCAATTGGCCATTAACAACCATCCAAAGTTGTTGGATCCTAACTTTATGAGCAAAGTTAGAGTTCCTAAAGGACCAGACCCCATTCATAACAGGTATATATTATTTAAACACACTTTGCATTTAAGATTATTAAATTTATCAGGTATTATTATTTTAAAACCATGCGAGAAAAAAAAAACATTTTAATTTATTTAAATTATAAGTTTTGTTCAATCTAATCTTAAATTTCAAAATATCATAATTTTACTTTTGAAATTTCAATTTAGTCTAATTTTGTAACGTCAATTTTTCATTGACAATATGTAGTTGAAATAAATAAAAAAAATTAAATTCATCCATGTTAGGTTTGGAATTTTGTATTGAAAGGTCACAATCTAGAGCATAGTGTTTTAGCAGAAACATAAAAGGTCATAATTAGTATTTGAAAAAATTATTGGTTTGTTCCTAACAAAATAAATAAAGAGTTTGTATTGATATTTTTTTAGTGTTATTATAAAAGAAATATTTATTTTATGAGTGATTTTTGTTGCTGTTGAATATGTATATATATTTATGTGTGTGTGTACTTGAATTGGCAGGAGAATTGGGGTGAAAGGAGGGCCTCCAAGAGGAGCTTAGGCTTTGTACTCACAAAGGCATAGATTCGTTCCTCCACTTTTAAATATTAAGGATTATTATGAACATTTCTTTTCTTCTTCTTTTTTGGGTAATTTCAATAAGAAAAAAAAGAATGTATAAAAGCTCTTAATAAATCTGGATTGTATAGAATAGATTCACACTCAACTTTGTAGCTTTTTACATACAACACTTATTCTTCCTAATTAATTTGTCTTTGGTTACTTGTATAATATATATATTTTTATGTGTAGCACGAGAATAAAATAATGGCATGAATAACAAAAAAAATTAGTTAAAAAGTAAAAGTCTATTGTTGGTCTTTATTTTGTATAAAGTTGAAAGCTGTCACTAATAGCTACTATTAACGATAGCTTTCTATTAGTCATCATTAGTAGTGGTTCTTTTTTGTTTTCTCAAATTGAAAGCTATTAATGATAGCAGTTAATAGCTACTATAAGTTTCCGTCATTGATAGATAGATGCTATTAATGAAGTTTTTCATTTGAGAAATGTGTTGTCATTGTCATCGTTTATAATAGTTATCAGTCATAACTTCTGTTATGATAGCCACTTGCATGTTAACATTTACTATTTTTATAAATATCTTTTTTTATGTTATATTTTTAGTTTTTTTTTTTTTAATTGTGCTATATACCTGATTTTCCAAACAAAAAAAAACTAATAGTTTCGAGATAAACAAATGGGCTTGTGTCTAGAGCTATGTTAGTTGGAATTCTAGTGGGCCCAAACCCCGAGCTCGGCCCAATTGCAAATCTTATTGGACTCAATAACCAACGAATTTGGTTGTAGGACCCGAACGTACAATTCATTCCATTACAGTAACATTCAGTCTTGAGTTTTCCACTTTATTTCAACTTTCATTGGAGAATGGAAATACTTTGAAGAATCCTTTTCATATATATATATATATATAATAGATAACTTCTAATTGTTTTACTACTATAAACGATCAAGCTTTTGTGTAAAAAAATCTATAAAATATAGTTATAAGCTGAATACTAAACATTTTAATTTTGTTCAGAAAATATTAAAATTTCATAATTGTTTAAGTTCCTTCTAATATTTTTTCATACATAGTTTTTTTTTTCTTCCAAAATAAGCATTATTGGCATTGATATTTTGCCCCATATTTCCATCCATTTTTCATAAAGTTGAGATTCTTACAACATCGATATCATATATATTGAATTTTGATGATGACGTAATTGACTTTTCAAGAGAAAAACAAATCATTCGTCAATGAAATAAATTTCTTATTTATTTGACCTAATCCAAATGAATTGATTCTAACCTAAGGTATACCATTTCAAACCTCAAAAATTGAATCAATCAATCTTACAAAATAGACGGTGTCCTTTGACTTTATTAATTTAATCACTATTTCTTATTGACCATCTTTTTTTTAAAAAAAATATGGTGGCTAGTTTAGTTACTTACCTACCATGCCCCTTGCCCAAATCATTGCACGTTTGAAAGAAATGTATATATAAATATAAATGAAGAAGTATAAAGTATAAAAGGAATTGCATGTTTAATTTATGGAGCAATTGCATAGTCAAAAAAATGTGGGGAATATTTGTTTTTTCAAACAATGATTAACTTTCTCGTTGATATCATATAACTGAATATCTAAAATAAATAATGGTTAGTGTTTTGAGTAAAATTTGAAGAGAGAAAAAGAAATGAGAATGGGTGAGATGAAATGAAATGGCATTTCATTTGCATTTTGATTAATTTGAGACCAATCAATCCGTTCCCCTCAATTCCCTCGTCATCCTCTTATTCACATAAATACAATTTTAGTAACATATTGCCAAATTTTGGCGAAGAACGGAGAGAGGGGGAGGGGAGGGGGAGAGAGATAGAGAGAGCTAGAATGAATAACGGGTTCAGATTTTATGTTTATTTCTTTGTTTTATGTTATGGGGATTGAAAAAATTGGATTTTTGGGGATTAATTTTGATGTTTATGAGTCAATTTGATGCATAAATGAGCTCAAATTCGTTCGTTATCTGATAAATGGGGAGATCGTTGAGTTCGTGAATGTGATTCTTCCTAGACGATCTCTAATCTTTGCTTGTGGATCTGAGAAGGATTTGAAATCATGCCGTCTCACGCGGATCTGGACCATCAGATCGAGCATCTGATGGAGTGCAAGCCGTTGCCGGAAGCGGAGGTGAAAATACTTTGCGATCAGGCGAGAGCGATTCTGGTCGAGGAGTGGAACGTGCAACCGGTTAAGTGTCCGGTGACGGTTTGTGGTGATATTCATGGCCAATTTTACGATCTCATTGAACTGTTTCGGATAGGAGGCCGTACTCCCGATACTAATTACCTTTTCATGGGCGATTACGTCGGTGAGTTTTTAGCTTTTTTTTCTTCTTTGTTTCTGTTTTGTCCTGCACACACATATATATTTGAGAATAACTTGATTCCTTCGTTTAACGCCACTGTTCTCTGTTCTTTTGTTGTGTTTGAAAATTCTCAACTTCTAAAAGTGATTCATCTGAGAGCTATGGCTCTTGTTTAACGCCACTGGCTCTTGTGGGGATGGATGTGCCTAATTTTTGGATAGCTTCTATCTGAGAGCTATGGGTGATAATGCAACATGGGTTGGTAAATAATGATGTTTGGTTGATTCTTATGGAGTCTTCTCATTTCGTCATTGTATTGCGTTAAAGTTATAGTTCATAAAAAAACTGGGAGTTATATAGATGGGTTGCTTTTGAACTTAGCTGTAAATTACGAAGTAGGAGGCTTTTAGGATTTACATCCTCTGAGAGGAAATTGATGAAAGTAGCTACTTATCATGATAGAAATTTACAGGATTGAAGAAATTTGTAGTTGTTTGCTCATGACCCTTACAGAAGGTGATGAGTAGTTTTTGTATAGCTTTTAATAAATAGACAAAGGAAGGGAAATAGTTCTGCAACTGAATTACATGAGAGAAGGAAACATGGATCGATACTCCAGTTTTGCATACAGATAGTGCAACGAGCATTGTCCCTCCAGAAGTCATTTACTCCTTGATTACCCTCTGGTAATTGCTAGGAGGAGAGGGGGACGGGAAGGAAATAAACCCGGTGCAAAAGATGGTTTGGTTAATTGATTCCTTCATCCTTGTTTCCATATTTTGTAAAAGTATGTAATGCGTTGTTATAAGCTAAGGAGTTTTGAGTCTATTATTCTGGCATTTTCTTACATTGTGAACTAATGCAGATCGTGGGTACTACTCGGTCGAGACAGTTACTCTTCTAGTGGCTCTAAAAGTTCGTTACAGAGACAGAATTACCATCTTAAGGGGTAATCACGAGAGCCGACAAATAACCCAAGTGTAAGATGTGATGACTTCCTTTGTTTCTAATCAAAACTCTTTCTTTTGTATGTGTAAAGGGTTTTTATTCATAGACCATTTTTCTCATTCAGGTATGGATTTTATGATGAATGCCTGAGAAAATATGGAAATGCCAATGTCTGGAAACACTTCACCGATCTTTTCGATTACCTCCCTCTTACAGCTCTAGTTGAGAGTCAGGTTCAGTTCTACGCAGCATAAACTGTGCATTGTAATTTGATACCATATAGCTTAATCTATCTAATATGCAACTGTTACTATGTGTAGGTTTTCTGTTTACATGGAGGACTTTCTCCATCTTTGGATACCTTGGATAACATTCGCTCATTGGACCGTATACAAGAGGTTTGTAAGTTTTTATTTGGTTTGTTGATTGACCACTCCACTAATTATTGCTACAAAGATTTTCCATTTCCGGTTTATTCAGTGTACCGCATTTCTCATAGCTGTTGTTTCTTTATATGTCAAATCAGGTCCCCCATGAGGGGCCTATGTGTGATCTCTTATGGTCTGATCCAGACGACCGGTGTGGATGGGGAATATCTCCACGTGGGGCTGGGTATACATTTGGTCAGGATATAGCTGCTCAGTTCAATCATACAAATGGGCTCTCTCTTATATCCAGAGCTCATCAACTTGTCATGGAAGGATACAACTGGTGTCAGGTTAAATTTTTTAGCTGATTGCAAATGTTCTACCCCACTTGTTGTTTTTACTTGTATTGCATGTTCTTATGTTTTTCAATCTGACTCATTTTTGTAGGATAAGAATGTGGTGACTGTCTTTAGTGCACCAAATTATTGTTATCGATGTGGAAATATGGCTGCAATTCTGGAAATTGGGGAGAATATGGATCAAAATTTTCTACAATTTGACCCAGCTCCTCGGCAAATTGAACCAGATACCACACGGAAGACTCCTGATTATTTTTTGTGATTACTATATGGGTTGTGACATTGTAAGTTCGTCATTGTAGATGTTTACTCTGAAAAGCCTTCTATTGTCATGGGTGAGAACCAGATTATGTTAAATGTCATTCTTTTGGTTGTAGTTTTAGTTGTGTTTTGTTGCTTCTTTGATGTGTAGAAGAAACTCAAGTAGTAAAGTGGCATGGTCCCCATTTCCTTGTAAATCTTAAAGAAGCAATAGCTTGATATTATTGTGTTTGTGTTATACATATATATTCTTTGAAGTGAAAAGCTGATTTTGCCAATGGACCAATAATATTCTATGTGAGTAGGTAGCTTCCCCATTTCGATAACCAAAAGAAAGCAATGAAATTACAACCAGTCAAATTCTATGTGAGTAACATTTGTTTCGAAATAAATGAAATCAATGGAACAGGGAGACTGGGAGATAAGTACATGCAACCATCCGATGCCTAGCTGTTGATTCATCTATAACTTCAATGTGTAGTATTCATCAATAATACATTTACGCCACGTGAACAATTGTAACAAAAAAAACTCCGGAGTGAACTAAAACCTGGAATTTGATTGCACCCTGCCAGAAGCAAAACCAGCCGTTGAAACGCTTTGTTTTCTTCTGAAGTAGACAACCGAACCACTTATGAGCAGCAAACATAGCACAATGCCCTGTCCAGAATATTACAGCAAATGAAAACATACCTAAATAATTGGTTTTTCTTTTAGAAATTTAATTTTTAGGAAAGTAAGATACGTACAAGTTCATCATGATAATTAACAGCACAAACTATAGGACTCAAAGTTTTCCCTTTGAGGTAGATAAAAGTAAATATAGAATAATAATTGGCATGCTATGCTGTACCAAGATAAATAAGAGTTTCATATCCTACATACTTACTCTTCACATGCTGTGCAAGACTTCAAAGATCTGAACAGCAATAGCACAATGGTCATTTTAAAACTCATCTCTCTCCAAAGAAAGTCAGTATCAAATCATTCTTTGAATCTTTTTTTTTTAAATATTGTCTTCCAAGCAAAGTTTCATTCCAAACTGTTCCTCATACATTTATACTATTATGACTTAATTAACAATATAATGGTTTTAAAAATAGTGCACTACAAAGAGAAATAACTACTTTTTCATATAGCTTTACAAAATAAAATGTTTAAAAAATAGTTCTGATTTTGAAAATATGCCCCAACAGATTCTTTAGCTAGCAGGAAATAGCTGAGATTTACTAACAACAAAGTAGTAACAGAATGAATCCCTTTAGTACCACAAATCTCACTAGAAATAATTTTAGCTATCAACCTAAACAACAAAACTGCTTGAGAAAATCCACTAGATTACACTGATTAGCCCTCAAAATTTAGTTCAGTAAAACATGAACATTTCTCAAAAATGCCTCTACTTTCTCATGGCAGTAAGAATCACATAAAAAAGCCAGACCACAATTACAATGAGAATAAAAACAGTAGATTCCTAATAGAATGACGGCATTGCTATTTAGTTGAACACATTTGGTATCAATCAATCATGTAAAATAAAGCCATTTAACAGAAATGTGAGAAGAGATCAGGCAGCATGTATACAGAAAAATAGAGCATATAGAAAAATAACCAAAAACCATTCATTTCAATTAATTAAAACTGTTCAAACTGAGTGGTTAGGATAATGACATACCTCAAAACCAAGCACAGACAACTTTTCTTCATTAACTGATGGTATACAGCTTCTGTAAGTGATGTAAGACTGAGAACCATCATTCGATGAGACAGAACCATCTCTTAGATTTCTGTGTGCAATTGATGAAGCGTGACCACTGGCATCATCAGGGACAACCTTGTGCTCATAAGATATGTCGAGCATTGAGCGACCATTGTGTGATTTTTTCTCATTGGAAACTTTTGAAGTGTCTTTGATTTCCACACATTTCAGGGGAATACGGTAACCAGTCTCACTGCAGCGATATTTTTCATCATTCTATGAGACAAAAAATAAAAGAAAATGAAAACTTATCTCTGCATTAAACTTTATACTAAAGAACAAAACAAAAGCTACTATACACAAGCACGCAGATTTCAAAATAGTGAATATGCAAGGTACTATCATTAGCCAATTTTAACATATCAAGAACTTAAAGCCTATAACTTCGATGAAGAACTTGCATTGGCATTATACAGATATAGCCTATAACTACGAAGTCCACATTGCCTGTCCCATAGAGACATAGCCTATCATGGTCCAAGTTCAAATCCCCTCAGTTATCACCTACGGCTAACCAAAAAGAAAAGCATGATCAGGATAGAGGACCCAACCCCACAAAGCTGGGGAACTTGGGTATGGATCTTTTGTTAAAATGAAATGTGCTTTTTTTTTCTTTCCTCCTTTTTCCTTTTCATCAGCTGGCTAAGAGAAATGGATTCATTACAAAGTAAATAAGGTATACCCAGCCTGAACATATTTTTCGAGAAGGTAGAAGCATGAAATTTTGGTTTCAAAAGAAAGCAAGATGTGAAAGCCCTAGTTAGAGATATAATAGAATTATTAATGGAATATTATTAGTATGGTTATTAAAAGGGACAGATTAGTAAATAGCTACTAAGTTTGTTAGAGCGTTAGTTAGAAAGGGAAAGTAAGGTTGGGATGGGGGTGTAAAGAATTTTGTGAGATTTCCTTTGCAAAATTTTGGAGAGACTAGCCCTCTCGAAAGTCTAGGTTATCTTGTTACTTTCTATGATATTCAGGGTTCTTGAGTCCTTTGAGTTTTCTGTGTGTTCTTGAATGTTTCCTTGTTGGGTGGTATTCTAATACAAGAACACAATACAAGGTGGCCTATCATTACCCAATCCCAATAGGATATTTTTCCATAACTACTAAATGAAAAATCTCATCGTAATGCCCCATCCCATTAGCTCACTAAAACATCACCAAATTACAGCAATTGAAAGAACATCACTGTTCTATCTCCAATAAGCCAGGTCATGATTTCTACACAATTTATCCTAATAAAAACCTCATGGCCACTAAACGGGAAAAACAGCACTAATATTAGGTTATCTCGAATAAACATTCTAATGAAATAGAAACCTTTTCTGAGTAAAGGCAGGCAACGCAGGGGCCAGAACGAGAGCATTCAAAGGTAACGTTACTTCCCTGTGGAGTCTCTTTGAAACTCAACAGAGCTCTGCGCCAAAATCCTATCTCGATTTCTTCATCCCCACCAACTCTGTCTCTGACAATCAGAACAAATCCAACAGTTCGCCATGGAATTCCAACAGATGAAATTAGATCAGATCAATAAAGAATTCGATATAATAACACAATTATGAATAAGAGAACATAATTAATAAAATTAAAGCTTACGTATTCTGCGATTGGGCGTGAAGTGAAGCAGAGAAGGTGAAGAGAAGGAGAAGAAAAGGAAGAAATGAAAATTTCCAATACATTTTTGCTTCCCGATGTTAGCGTCTCTCTTTCTTGTTATTTCTCACCAAAATCAAATCTGGGAATTGAATTCGCAAACCGAAGCCTGTAAAGTTTCTATATTCTCCCCTCTTCCCTCGTACTTTCTTTAATTGCATATTTGCCTCTTAAAAAATATAAATAGTGATTTTGAAATGGAGAATATTATTATATGTTCAGAAATACTCCTTTTTCGAGATTGATTTTATTAAATCTTGTTAAGTTAATTACAATGTTGATTTGATAAATTTAGCTTCAAACTTGGTTTTTCACTATTTGTAGAGAAAATTTAAAACATTGAAGAATCAAATACATCTTTGTAAATCACAAGAACTTCAGAGATCAACGAACTTCCAAGACCTAAGAAACTAGACTAGGTTAAGAATGGATTGAACCCTCATAAACAACTATAAAGGATATTGGGTTGGTCAACATCGGCCTCGAAGAATTTTGCATACATCCAGCTCAATCAAAAACAATAGTTGGATAAGGAATAGAAATGAAACGAAACCTATAAATAAGATCAAGAGGAATGTAAAAAAAATACGTTCTCCAACCATTATCATGTAGTCTCTTCTCCTTTCAATCTTTTGATTTAAGCCCTAGAGTGGTTGTGCCATATTCCTCAATGGTGTCTAAAGACGAGTTCTTTTCTCCTAAAATACAAATTTACCAACAACAAATAGATCTTATTTGATCAAAATTTGACATCAACCACCGAAAAAGATGAAACATCAACCCTTAAAGTTACCAATCATCTAAGAATCATTTGGGCATTGTTTGCTGAAGTGGCTGAAACTCCTCCATGAGCCGATGGTAGCAAAACGACAAGTCAAAAAAGCATTAAACTTGGTGCCCACATTGATAATAGTATTCTTGTCGTGTACCAACTCAAGGAACCAAATGCTCTATATGTCCTCTCACCTTCCAAACTACAAAATACTTAATTTATTAAATTTCTAAACTTATGTATGAATTAGTGTTAGAAATAATTTTACAAATAGAAATCAAAATGACAAATTTTTTAAATTTTAAAATAGATATAAATTAAAATGAACCAAAATTTCCCTTTTTGCTCCATGTAGCTTTCCAAATTATGTAATGATGGTATAGAGTAGTTAGAACTTTTGAATTACGATGAAATCCAACTTGATCTTATTTGTTTCTTTAAATAAGGTTAAAAAGAGTGTACATCTAGTTTGAAAGGAAAGGTTATATGAAAGAAAGGAGAAGAAAAACACTTTCAAAAATCAAAATTGGATTTAAACAAACAATTATTTCTTAAGAAGCTACAAAGCATTAGATTAGGAAGAATTACAGGAACATTAACATAATAATTCTAAAAATAATATATAGAACTACAACCAACATTATGAAAGATATAGGTGAAGGAGGCTGTCATAAGAGGAACTAAATAAGTCAAACCACAGTCCCCCACATCTAAACTTATGAACCTTTTTTTTTTCTTATGGACCAATTAAATTTCATCTGTACAAAAAAAGAAAAGTAGAATCCCTTTTTAATTTTTATCCACTGTCCAATTGAATCCAAGCAATTATTATTCTTTATTAAATCTATGATGCCCCCAACAATAATCTTCAAGCAACACTGACAATGTCTATGCTGTCTCCGCCGCCGGACATTGTCTGGAAACTGCCGGACGACTGTGAAGCCGCCGTCGGTGACTGTCCCTCCGACTGTGAAGTTGAGAGCTTTAAAGTTAGAGGCAATGGGTCTTCTGGGATTCTCTCGTTAATGTTTAATTCCGCAAATTTGGGGTATGGAGATAGAGGAAGCATTGGAATTGGACGAATGATTTTGGAATTGCATGGCTTTGCCGGATAATTTGATGAATTTAGTGTTAATGTACTCTCGACGGCTTTGCTATCAACGACGCCGCTGGCCACCGCGGCTGGAGGTGGTTTCGCTTGATGAATTTTCACCGAGAAATTCCCTGGAGTGTTGTCTTTTTGGGGCGTTGATGGTGGCAGCGGTGGCTGCATTGCCTCGTGACCGGAAAATATCAAATCGTCTTCCTTGGATGAGCTCGTGAACTTCATATATATCGAATTAAACAGGGAAAAAAATCAAATACAGTTATACAAGTTTTAGACTTGTTTATATATATGTTAAAAGAAATGTACCCCTGATAGTGTTTGATCTCGATCAAATTAAATCTTATCCTTATTGTTTTGAAAAAATTAGAAGTTAGTGTTATATACTGTTTAAGAGAAGAGAATATTATCGAACTCTGGATCATAACTTTCTTCTAATAATAAGTATATATGAAAATTGCAATTTAACCCATGTTAATTCTTACGATTCAATCTCATTTTTTAATTGAATTTTTAAAATAATTAAAATCACTTTCAGGAAACATTTTTAACCACTCAAAAAGGCAATTTTCTTACCATTAACATTGAACTAATGATTAAACATATTGTCGTGACAAAATTAATTAAAGTCATCTTCATAATCGCACTTAATTATTAATAAAGTCGAAAGAATTTTGTGAAAATGAAAAAAAAAATAAAAATTAATAACCAGCCTTTTCACACACATACTTTGATCCTCCATCAATTCTAAAAATTTGTCGACTAAAAGAATATAAAAAATTAAGATAAATTTTTCTTTAGAACCACCAATTATCTTTTAAAGTTACAATGTTACCAAATTTTTGTTTAAAAATTTTAAAATAAAAGATGAAGCTTAAGAACATGATGAAGAAAAAAAAGATGAAAACTAGATCCAAAACTTTGCTATTTTATTCTAAATTGCTCGTAACTTTGAACAAATTTATATTTTGAATAGATATTTTTATAATTCTAAACAAGAAATGTATAACAGTTAAATCATCCATTATTCAAAGTTAATTTTGTTCTCAGTGCTGATATTCGAACTTTAGAGCTTTTAAGACAAGGGGTCATGTAACTAAACTTTATATTAATGAAAGATAAATTTAATGTGTATAGTATTTAGGTAAGGGGACTTACGGTGTGAGTAGTGATATCGAAAAGACTGGATCTACGGCGTCGCCGATTAAAATTATTCCGTCGGAGAAAATATTTCTGAGCATGACTTGCAACCTGAGTCGGCGTACGTGTCTTCACAAAATTCCTCGAAATCCCTCTCCAATCTCCCTTCCCAACTTTCTGTAATCCCAACAAAAACAGCCTATGCTCTTCCTCCGTCCACGGAATCCCTAAACCCAACAACAACCAATCAAAATCCAACACCATACCATTTTTTTTTTCACAAGGTTAAATAATAATAAAAATTACCTCTCTTCCGGCCGCCGGAACGGTCCGACGGGTGAACGACGTCGTCGGAAGCATATCCGGCATCGGCGTGGTTGGAGTCTTGACTTGGAGGATGGTCTGCGTATTGTGAGAGATTATTCATACTAAAGCTCTTCCTAAAGGAGTTACTTCCATCCGACGTCGTGGTTAGTCTAACTCCGAACAACATGAATCCGGCGGTGCCGTCGGCTTCCGGGCAGGTGCGGGAGTTGTGGCCGTTGTTCCCGCAGAGGGAGCACGTGCGAGAGACGTTCATTTGGCGAGTGTACTGAATTAAATTAAGGGTGGAGGACGAGGAAGAAAAGCATAAAAAGGGAGTGTGTAAGTCTGACAAAGATAAAAGCACGAGAATTTGGAAGTGGGAGAAAAGCAAAAAGCTAAAAAGGGGATCGGAAAAAGCAAAAATGAAGCCTTCTTTGGTTCATCTTCATATACAAGCCGACTTACCCATACCCACCAGTACTTCTCTGCTCTCTTTCTTTTTCTTTTTCTTTTTCCTTTTTAATTATTATTAAAACACCATTTTTAATTCCGTATAAATATTACATTTTTAAGTACTTTTTAATTTTCAAAATATTGCGAATTTTATTAATTTTATTTTTTAAAAAAAATATTTTCAGAAGTTATCTCACTTAAAATAATTTATCTTTATTATTTAATTTAAAACAATTACAGTCAATAAAGTTTTACTATTTTCTATGGTTATCAAGATTCAATTAAAAAATTTACTTTATAATTATTTTAAATTAATAAATACACATTACCATTGAATACAACATATGAAACAAATTATTTTAAAATATAAGAATTCAATTAAAAAAGATTAAGCAAAACTAGATTGAAATTAAATTCAAAATGGAAGCAAATATATTTTTTAAAAATATTACTATACGTACAAAGTAAAGTATTTAAATTTCACATAAGTTTTTTTATTAAAAAAAAAGAGAGGAGTATTTTGTGGGGGGAGAATATTGGAGTGGTGTGGAGGTGCATAGAGTACGGTGGTCGATGAGGATGAAGGCGTAGGATGTTTAGAAGATGATTGGAAGGGAAAAGAGAAAAACAAAAAGAATAAGAAGAGAATGGTGGAGAAGGAAGAAAGGTGGAGCACCGTTGAATTAGCATATTCTATCTCATGTTTGGAAGACATACACACACACACACGTTTTTGATCCATTGAATTGAATTTTTGGAGATTGGCTGATAAAAAGTGAATTGGGTGAAGGATAGACCCCACTCATCACCCAACACCAACATCTAGTTTATTTATTTTATTCACATACCAATATTTCTTTCTAATTAACCTCCGCCTTTCTTTGTGGCTAATGCAATGCCCCTATGGTGGATTGTGGATTGCCTTTTCGTGGATGGTTAATTTTACTTTCATCCCCCCATTTTTTTTCTTTTTATATATATATACAGAATCGATTTTTTTACATGCAAAGAAAACAAACCATCATAGTTTCACATTCTCAAATCAAACAATAAAATTCACGATATCTAGAGAATAACAAGAAATCAACCAATCAAAAAAATAAAATAGATCAAGAGAAGTCAAATTTTCAATTTTAGTGGATAAAACGAAATGAAACATTAGTACAATCATTTGTCATATTTCAAATATCCAAAAGAAAATCATATTTCCCGTGAGAGGGGATTGAAAACATGTTGATCATGTTAACCATTACCTAACAGTCTAATAAAATTCAATTAATCTTTTAGCTCTAAAAGAGATATCATGTAAAGTATTGATGAGTTAATTAATTTACTTTTACTAATTCTTTTAAGTATAATCTTTCAACATCTTTGTTGAGTTATTTATCTTCAAAGAAAAACATTTTAAATACAACATAGAATGCACTTACATTCATATATTCTTATTAATCATAAAAGAAAACAATATTTAAAAATAAATAATTTTTTGTATCATGACAACTTGGGGCTTAAATAAGATATAGAAACATGATAAATCTTTCAACTTTTGGAAATCAAATATTTATTTATTTAAAAATTAAAAAAATATATATATTTATGACTTTCCTTAATCCAACCCTAACCTACACCATGTAAATGCATATAAATTTGATCAAATGTTAAGCCAAGATCATAGATCGAGTCAATTCTCTATGAGTTCGTCAATAATATTATTTCAAACAAAAATAGTCTTAAATACATTTTAAATTTAACATACTGAACTTTTATTTAATCCACTTTTTGTTTGCAATTTATTTAATTCAAATTGTAATATATATATATATATATATATTAAATTCAACTGTTGAAACCCCTTCTCTCTCCTCCTTTAATTCGCTGAGTGGGGTGGCTTTCCGAATGTTTTTTTTTTATAATAAATAAAACTTACTTACTTTACTCCTTTTAAATGTTATAAAATTTATTTAACAAAAAATAATATTGTGTTGATGGTAAAATATAGAGTTTGGGGAAGTAATTAGTTTACATTTGGGTTGAAGTGGTGAGGTGGCATTGCCACGTAAGAGGAGGCAAGTTGAAGTTTGTTACTTAGGAAATTTGTCACCTTCCTATTGGATTATTTGACCGAGTCATCTGTGCCCCAATTTTTATGCAAGTTGTTGGAGTTTGAGAAGTTCCCGTCAAGCACGTGCTGGATTTGGAGCCTTTTACTTTACTTCTCTTCTAGGTAATGGAAGAAACACGTCATGTAGTCAACTTTGTTTTATATATATATATATATTCCAACTTAAGCTCTTACCGTCTACCCCGCCACAAGGTTAAATAAATGCTGCAGTGTAGCAATCCGCAGCCGACGTGTCGGAAATCCCGTTGCCTTCTTATACCCACACGCTTTTGGGAATCGCAAATCATTTACCATGTTGTCGTCTAGCCTCCCCAACCCTAATTGGAGTGATGACTGATGCTACCATTTTCAAATTAGTTTATTTGGAATATTAATCATTTAAGCTTCTTTTTCTTTTCCCTTTTCATAATTTCGTTGGGTATCTTACTCTTATCACTGTTGAACTAAATAACGAAAACCATCTTTTAATATATTGGAAATGTTTTACTGCACTGACAAATTTAATGTACGCCAAAGGAACTTGAGCTCTAAATAGAAAATGGCTATTGGAGTCCTTTTCCTCTAGGATTTAAAAGTAAACATTTTGATGGACTTATATATTTATATAAGAGGTAATTTTTAACTTAAATGCAGTGTATGTCAATTGTTGTTGAACCGTTGAACTATGCTTGTGTTTATATATAAACAAAACGAAAATCACGATTTAAACTTAATTCTACTTGAAATGCATTATATTCGTTTTTGTTTGTTACCCTTAACCAATGCCAAAAATAAGCAATAGATTTTATAGCCATGGAGAAATACGATATTTATTAGAACTATAAAAGTTTGATGAATTAACATGAAAGCAATATTAATAAATGTTCAGTTCAATCGACATTAAGTATATATATTAACTATTAAGAAGTTTATGGTTCGAATCTCTACTCCATTATATTAAGAACACAATACATAGCATTTTTGAAATAGAGAAGTATGTGATAATTTGTTAAGGAATACAAAAAATAATTTTGCTAGACTGACATTAATTGATGTAAGTAAACGTCGTAACAAATGTGACTTAGCACCACACTAACGTAAATTATATATTTTTCCTTTCTCTATGATTTATGAAATATAGAAAAATAATTCAAACTCAAAAGAAAATGGTAGCTCCAACTACTATAAAATTGGCTTATATTGCTCTGGCCTCGAAATGCTATAGATAAAAACGTCATTGTTGATTTCTCTATGGCAAAAAAAGATATGCTAACTTTAATTACATTCTCTATTTTGAAAATGAAAAAAAAAATGTAAATAGTACGAAAACTTTTAAAAAGTATTTTTGTAATTACAATGGTCCACGAGAGAATATTATTTGTAACTGTAGCAATTTCTTCACATAATTGATTTCAGCCTTGCGGTGAACTATTGTGTTTCTTCAGGTTTGAGAGCTTGTCACATGAAGTCTTTACACTCTATATTTTTTTTCTAACTAGTATTTTGTCTTTTCTATTATTTTTCCTTTTCGAGTTCCCTCCAAAATTCTAAGTTAATTATTTGATAATATTATACAAAATCAACACTTATTTTGTTATTTTTTTTTATATGAAGAATCTATGTAATTATTGTTATTATTATTATTTGCAATTGAAGTGTGTGTTTTTTCCAACACGATTCAACAATTATAACACAATAATATTCACCAGGAAATATAGAAAATTTTGTATAGATGTTGAATTCTTAACAACTAACCAACAAATAAACACATGTCACTTTAATTTTTCAAAATATTGTTGTATATTGAAACTAATGATGATTGAGGTTTTTTTTTTCTTTAATTATTGGGATGATTATGCTGTTGGCTTTACGTAAAAATGTGGGAAAATCTCCTATTTGCTTCGTGGATTATTGAAATATTAAGGTCTAATCTCGAATCTCCAAACGCATTTAATTGAATTAGTTTGCGTGAAAACCATGCTTATATATCATTGCTTAAAATGCAATTTCCCCCAACTTTTCTATTCTATTTGCCAAAAGTTTATCACTTTAATTTGTTTGTGGTTAAATAATTCGATTTTCTCATCCATCAGATTTGTTTTTCTATTTTCTTTTAGTCTTTCTTTATAAGCTGATATAAAATAAAATTTTTTCAAAAAATGAACCGCAGTCGAACAATATGGACTATCTAACACAAATAGTGAAAGTTGAGTTGGATTGGATTGAATTGAATATTTTATGATTTTTTTGGATTGGGTTGGATTTGGGTTACATTTTTTTAAATATACATTATCACTTATAAATATTATATCTCATACCTAATGTTATGGAGTTTGTAATGGATAGGTTGGATTTTGATATTTAACATTTGAGTTTTATAAAATTTTAGTTATTGATATATATTGTAGACAAATCTAAGTCATTCAAGTTTATAAAAAATACAATTTAAAAAAAATAAAAGAAATAAATAGCTCGATAATCCAACCCAACTTGAATTTTAAAAGTTAAAATTCTTTTAGATTAGTTAAAAAAAATCTCCTAACTCACTGTAACCCTTTTTTATTTTATTATTTTTTTCTTCTTTTTGAAATGAGGTATATTTTCTCTTTGTTTTTTACAACATATTTCATCTTTGTTAAGTAAATCAAATTCCTAAGAAATTAAAAAAAAAAAAAACAATTTTTGTTTAGTTATTTGAAACACAGATAAAAGTATATAACAAATTAATAAATTTAGAGAGAGAAAATGAGGAATTATACATTAAAATTTCAAATTTGACTAAAAATGGAAAACAAAAGAAACTATAAAAGTGTGCCTAATATTTCATTATTAAACCAATTTCATAAAACAGGTACCAATACTTTTCGTAAGAAAAAAAAACATAGATATTATTAAGATATTTTTTTAAAAATATTTAAACAAAATATTTAACATTCCTATTAATTATTTCACAAAAGTTGGATGACATTTTCTTACACCCAACAATTAAATTTAATCAAATCAATCATATAATTTGAAGAAAATTATAATTTACGTAGTATGGTTTAAAATGTTATAATAATATACAAAGCATACATTGTGTCAATAACTAATTTTTTTTATTCCAAATCTCTTTATTTACTTTATTAAAGAAAGACATACAACAGTCTCCCTACTTTCACATTATCTATATCATATATATATATAACTAATTTTGAAATATTCAAAATGAATCAAAATATTATGATATTTTGTTTATTACAAATATTTTATATTAAAAAAATTATATTTAGTTTAAAACATTTTAGCCATAATTAAGCAAATGGCATTGCAGCTCGACGTTGATGTTGAACCAAGTGGTCGAGCGCGGGCGGTGGGTTGTCTCCCCTTGGGCTTGAGTCCAGATCCCGGCAAATTAGTTAATTATCGTTTTACTTCATTGCAATGGAAGCGGGAATTTTCTTCCCCCTCACTCCAATTCCATGGACTTCCAATTTCAAGCGCACTCACTCTTCCCTTCGCCCTTCTTTCCCGCTCATCATAAGGGCTTCTTCTTCCACTTCTCAGCGAAGTTACAGAGGCCCGAAGCCTTCAACTGATTTGGTGGCCGATTGGGTTTCCAACAACGACGATACTGTTCGGAGTTTGCCCATTTACGTCGGTGGAATTTCTCTCTTGCTTGTCCTCTTTAATCGCGCCGTTTCCGGCATTGCTCCCGTCGCCGATGCCAGCAGGTTCGTTCAAGTTGAATCAATTTATCCATTATCAAATGCTGTTTACTTCCACTAGTTAGTTTGTATTTGCTTACCCTGGAATAGTATAAATGCATCGCTAGAATTAGTTTTAATCTGAGAGAAGAAGTCAATAATTGGTTGAGGCAAGAATGGAAATTCTAATCTTCGATAATGGTGCTTTCCTATTTTGGTGGGATTGTTCTGCAACTAACATTTGCTTTGAGCTTGTTCTTTACGTAATTGGTTCTATTTATTATGATGAATTTTTTTCATTCCGGCAGTTCACAGTCAAGAGCTGATCTGTTAACTCTAGGACTTTCTGTTACGAATGTCTTAGCTGGTTTGGTGTGGCTGTCGATCAGGCCGAAATCTATAACACCGGTGAGGGGTTTGCGATAAGATTTTCATACTTAACCTCTCCTCTCTCACTGCAACAATCAGCTCAGGAGTGGTCTGTTTCTACTTATTTTCTTATTTGTTTCCTCTACTTTCATTTTCCGTATCAGGTAAATCCACTAGGAGTGGAAAATGAGAGGATTTGCTCCAGTCTCCCTGATCGTGTTACATCTGAGTTGTTATGGTAAATACTCTATAAATTTTCTTCTATGATATTTTAAAACTGTAGTCGCTAAGATCGTTGAAAATCACTTTTTGATTCTTGGGATGTTTGGTTGGCTTGGTTAATGGAGATTGATGAGCGAAACATGAGGGCGTGCTTGAGGGTGGACATTTTATCTATTAATTACGCTTGTATCTTTTGGAATTGTGTAATCCATATGTCATTCTGTCTCCCCTCATTGTCACATGATCGTGCAAATGTTTAATGATGGAGAAAGCTAACTTCATATGCCATGTATCTCATAAAAAGGGAAATCCTGCACTCGGTGGTTAATGGTTACTTTTTGCTGCCATTACGTAGGGTATGGAAGTCTCTGTCAGAAGTAACGTGCTGCCGGTCTCTGATTGTTGTTTATGATGGCAAGTGTATATTTCAAGTTGGTTTTGCTGCTGAATCAGCCGAGGGTAATGGTGAGGCCGAACATGTTGAAGCTGGTAAACTGATGCAGGGATCGCTCTATAAGGGAGTCCTCAAATCTCAAGCTCGTGAGTAGTAAATGACCTGTGCACAGAGACCATCACAGAATGTACTACTTGATTGCCGTGCTGTTGTAAATATCTGTAACTATTCGTTTTGAGAAACTATCCTTCCTATTTCTGCAGAGAGCTACTTGGCCAATCTCTCTCTTTATCCAGGGAAGTCGGAGCTGCCATTTCTTCCCTCAAATACTCAGGTATTTTGCTTAATACTATCCAGTTCTGTTTTTCCATTTTCTTATCTTTCCAGAATAATCAACTGGTACACAGGTTTGTAGTGCTTCATTGTTTGGCATTTATCACTCTTATATAAATAATATAACTAGTAGATATAACCTGTCTTCGTTACTCTATGCATGAATTATCATGGTTAAAGTGCAAATGAAAGCTCGAGTTTGAAGCATCAGTTGGTGCACTTAAATAATAATTTGGTTGTTAATACATGAAATCAGCGACGGGCTATTGTGTTTCCATATAATCTCTTTCAGAAACATTGGAAGTTCAGAGTTCTTTTCTATGCCTACTTACTAAAGTGAGTCTCTTCTTGTTCGTTGGAACTAGGCTCTGCTACTCGGTAAAGTAGGGAGGAATGAGATAAGATTTCTTTTCAATTTGTATTTTTTGAGGTTCTATCAGTTAAATATATTTATTTCCTCACTTGGTTAGTTATGGGCTTCCTTATTTGGAAGGCGGTGGCCAATTCAGTACCTGAAAACTTGGAATTTTGTCAGTCCTAAGAGACTGTTGCTTGC
Source organism: Cucumis hystrix (assembly GCA_025688845.1). Taxonomy (NCBI): domain Eukaryota; kingdom Viridiplantae; phylum Streptophyta; class Magnoliopsida; order Cucurbitales; family Cucurbitaceae; genus Cucumis; species Cucumis hystrix. The sequence continues at coordinate 15,047,338 of CM046892.1, read as the reverse complement.
TGTTGATCTGTGTCTAAAAAACTAAGCTTATCATTGAATTTGAGCTCCTTGCTTACTCTGTGTTTGTGAAGGTGGAATTATTTTCTTTAGAAGTGAAAAAATTTAATTAATAATTATAACCATGAAAATAACGTGTGGAAAAAAAGCTGTATGAACAACAGTTGTGAAGTGTATTTTACTACCTTTTCTTTTTGAAAAGGAAGGCAAAAATGTATTAGATTTAACTTCTATACCTCCTCAATCTCTCTCATATCTTAGATGGTCTTTGCTGTTGTAAGAATTCCAATGAGCTCCATCTTCGCCTTCTGCTTCAACAGCATACTTTACATTGGCATCTTTGGGGGATACTTTATATAATTCATTTTGGCTTAGTTTGTAGTACTACATATATGATATACATACAAATGAGGAATACAGAAGAACATGAACTTGTTAGTTTGTGCACAGTTCATCATACTCGTATACAGGCACATTAGTATTAAATTGAAACCACTGCTTTCTAACGCAAACCTGTTACTCCAGGCTGTAATCTTGCAACCACTTGGGGAGAAGGGTATTGCTATAATTGGCGGCAACACTATTAGGGGTTTCACAACTTCTGATCAGGTACTCTTTCTTAAGCCTATTGGCTCTTTTTTACTGAGACTCTAGTCAATATTCATGGATTTTGTTTCTCTCAACGAGGCAATTGTGAAAATTGGTCCTCAACATTGATATATCTGTTAATCAGTTTGAATAAATACAACTACCTATCTGTTTGCCAAAATCCCTAATTTCAACTTCTTTAACCCTCCAGTCATCTATTGCATATACAGTCTATGCATCTCCTTTCTTTCTGTGGCACGATTATAGTTTCCTGCTTGAAAATTGAAATGTTACACAGGCATGGATTTCATTCGTTGGAGAGAAGCTGGATGCTACTCTGTCGAAGTATTCAAATAATTTTCAACCAGCGGCAAAATTGAGCTCAAAGGGGAACTGAAACCAACACAAAATGGTTATTAGTTTGGACATCTGATTGGTTTTCAATGTTTGTTAAACCCTAGGGTTGGAAAAGAAATAATATTGATGGGAAAGGCAGGCGAAGTAGCTCCACTAAGTAGTTGATGTTAGATGTATATTAGATGTATATGTATATTCGATACATCATAAATGCAAAAGGTTCTCCTTTTTCAATTATTGTCTCTTGATTTATTCACTAATTGGAGGTGATAACTAATGACTGCTGCTTTTCTTTTTCCTCTTTTTAATGCATTTTCTGTCTGTGGTAATGCTGAGTGCATTTTTTTAAAGATATATAACATAGCAGACAGATGATTTATTCAAATTTGAAGTATGAATCATAAAGAATTTCATTCCAACATCTGAAAACTGTGAGTTAAAAACCTGTAACTAAACAATATCATGTGCGTGGAGTAAAAAAATTAATCAGTAAAACATTTTTTTTTGTAGCAAAAAATTCAGTTGCTTGCTGTATGATTACTGTGTACAGGTCACTAAGCTGCAGGTTGCCAAGACTTGTTAACCAGAAGCTTTCTCCCACGGTAGATACCCTGTCAAAGGATCAGAGAACAAAGTCTGGACAAAATCTCTTAGTCCAGTATCCCAAACTTCACAGAACTGTAACCGCCAATTAGGTGGTTCAATTGCCTCTGTTCCAAGCCCCGGGGCTCTATCCTTCGACCCTTCATTCTGTGCTTCCTGCCAATCAACAACATAGGTAGCTACTCTTCTGAAAAATTTAGCTCGAAAAGTTTCCCACACTTGATACTTGTAATGGTTTAAGACAGCATTGCTTTTTGGTACATCAAAGAACCCAAATCCTCGTTTCAACCTAAAGTGGTGAACAATATTGAGAAGTGTTATGTCTAGCAAGTCTGGCCGGACAAATGACTTGTGTCTCTCAGGACTCTGGAGCCGACAAGTGTACCCCATTGTTACTCCCTGTGGCGGATGTGATGTTAAACCCGATGGTCCAAAGCTATGGCAGGCCGTTCTAATTTCAGCAATGGCTGTTGAATTAGAACTTGAAGCAGATGATTCGGCAATGAGAGAATGAAGTGCATTACGACCAGCAGTATGGTACTCTCGCTGATGGCGATACTTTGAAGGGAAGTAGAAAAACTCGTCAACATCAAAGAAACCAACCCACTTGCATTCATCTCTAGCTCTCAAAGCACAGTGTGAGAAACCAGCTTCTTGAGTTTTAAGCCATGGCCAGGTAAGCCTACTGATATTGTAATCTTCCAGGTTGAGCTCTCTAACGACTTCTTCGATGTTATCATCACTATTGTTGTCGTAGATGAACCAGCGCCCCACTCCAAGCCAGGCATGGTACATAATCCACTCACGAAGTGCTGCTGCTTGATTCCACACCATTGTGCACACACAAAGCTCATGTTTTTCCTGATTTCTTTGCAGGTCACTTAGTTTGGAATCGAAGAGTCTGGCCACTGATGGCAGAGTCACCTGTAGATGGGTTTTACTATGGATACTGCCGCGGCTCACTGTAACACGAATTCCCTTTTCCTTGTCTAAACTGCTCGGCACACCAGCTGGCAAGGAGCATCGGATAATTTCTTGAGCTGCAGCTACTGCTTTTGTGGTATGCACGTATTCTCCGTTATTGTTGGAATTCCCCAGTCTAAAGTGGCAGCTGAATTCAGCCGGATTTGATTCCCTGTGTGGTCGGAGATTTAGTCCCTTGGCAAATACCACAACCGTATTACCATCAATAGCTGCCTCATAAACTACCCTCTCCCACGAGGCAACTGGGTGCCTTTTTCTGACCAACCAATGGTCATCAGCTTCCACGCCGCCCCTCCTCAAGTCCACGGCGGAGGCTGAGTAATTCAGTGGGGGTAATGGACATCTGGCAATCGATCGGAACTCATCGTACTTATTCGTGGATAGAACAGACTGTTTGAGAGTCTCATGGTTCGAACCTCTAGCGACAGATTTGTGGTACAAACAATCCAATTTCTCATCTCGGCCGAATTCGCCGGAGACCATCAAAAGCAAATGGTCTGGGAACAGGACACGACTTTCAATTTTCAAAGGCGAATACTTACTGCTCAAAGAATTGTCTAGTGTGGACTTGCTAGCAGAGGTGGACAACCGGGAAAGAGTGGTGGAAGAAGCATCGAGAACTGGCCGGAACGACGCCGCCGCAATCGAGAACCACCTACTCGATGAAAGAAACAAGAGAAAAGCAAAAAAAGAGAGACAAAGAAACAGAGATCTCCGAGTAAAGAACTGTACATGCGAACTCGACCTCCCAAAACGCTTCCTTTTCCGCCGCTGCTGTTCCCAATCCATTAATCCCAACCAGAATCCAAAATTCCCTCCAAACCCAAATCAGAAAAAGGCTTAACTTCGGTGTAGATCCGGTCAGATGAAGCAGAATCTGAGTTCGTCGATGAAGCTCTTCCGATAACCTGTATCTTGTCTGTTTGTCGGAGGAGGTGGCTGTAATTACTGGAAAACGGAGTTTATTAGCTAAAACTAAAAGGAAAGAAGCTACTTGATTGCTTACTGCTGGGAGATGGTACTTTATTCACAAAGAGGTAGCGTGAACATCACTCTCTCTTCTCTCTCCCTTCCTCTTGTCTTGCTCTTGTTGCCAGACCAGACCAGACCATCGAATTTCTTCTTTTTCTTTTTCGAAAGAAATATTATAATTTTTTGAAAACTGAAAAATACCACTTTTACTATTTTAATTCTCAATTTGGCCCATACCATCACCACCACACCACATGCCGGCTTTTATGCTTTTTCTTTCCACTCTTGTAAACCCTTTTGTCAAACAAGCCGTGTTTTTGTTCAGAAGAGTAAATGATTAGCTGGAAAATAGACTTTTAGCCTCTTACCCGATACTCAGCTCCCGTTTCTTAATGAGGTTTAACTCCTTAATTATGTCTTCAACTACTCTGATTCTCATAAATTGCATACAAATCCCTTGAGATTTTATGTTTTGAATAAAACCCCCCAGTTTGTTTATTTAATTATACACCCATTTCTTGGAACCTTCGAATCAAATAAACAAATCAAATCAAATGCTGCTGCTCTGGTTGGTGTTGATTTTTTATTGAATAAATTACTCAACTGGTGTTTAGTTTTTGTTTAAAACTATGTATTGTAATTAACCGTTTTTAGTAATTTTAATTGAATTATTATTGAGCCATCCGCCGAAGTGTACGTCATTAATGCATTCAATGGGAAGGAAAGTGCACGTGGAAGAGGAGAATTGGGTCACGGAGTCACCGCTTGTATTGTGTTCGTATTGTTTAAGAATTCTATTCTAAAACTAATGTCCAAGGTTTATGTATTGATATTATTTTCACATGCCGACCATTTACTATGAAATTTTTTATTCCCTAAAACAATTAATAATAATTCTCGAATTCAAAGTCTTTCAATTATTGTTGTTTTTAATTATCTATATATTGTTTTTTTACAACGTGCCCATATGTCCTGTTTAGTTATTGGTAATTAAGTAAATAATACTCTTTTAATTAAAAAATTTCTTGTCCATTTTTGGTGTGCATCTGAGTCTTTCTTTCTCTCTTCTACATAAAAATTAAAATAAAATCTATATTTTTCATTTTTCTCAAAAATAACTTTTAATTTTATTTTCATGTGGTGAGCAAATAAAAAGTATATCGAATAATACAATTAATTATTGCTCTCTTTAATTACGGCATGCAAGGGAGAGAGTGTGGGAGTGAGGCTTTTGAGTTTTAGTTAAATTGTGAATTGAGTTTTTGAAATGGTTTTTTTAGAACAATCCATGAAAGAACGAAAATAATAATAAGAAGACAAGTATAGTTGAATTTGTTAAAGGAAAATGGTCTTCGATTTTGGAGAATCTAGGAGTATGGTAAGCTAAATTATGAGTGAATTGTTATTTTTTATTAATCAAAAGATGCCTAAGATAGAACTATTGTACCATCGTGATGGAAATTAGGTGTCAACAAAAACTTTAACTTTGTTTGCATGTTTAGCTTTCCCAATTAATAGCTTTCAAAAAATTAAAAGTTTTGCTTAGCTTAAACAGATAAATGTTCAGCTTTAAAAGTGTTCGAGAGATCCCAACAAAGGAAGATGGTAAGTCATTGCTATTTGAATCGCAATAGTAACCTCAACACCCACATCACCGTTCAAAACAATTGCATTGTAATTTACTTAGAAAACCTATAATGGGGCTAAACAATGAACCACCTTACGTCACACTATCTACCATCTCAAAGAACAAATATTTCAGTCTTGAAGTATCTTGATATTTGATCTCTACCATTGCTACTATTCACACTCAAAATTACTACTTGAAGACATAGTTTGGTTTAATGACAAATGGATTGAGTTAATATCAATTCATTAATAGTAATATAGATTATGATTGAAAGTATGTGTAGCCAAATATTTAGACTAGACAAATCAAATGAATGTTGATGTATTAAGCATATAGTAGACTAAATCGTTATCTAATCTTCTATTATATATCACATCAACACCAACTTAATTAAATTTTCGTTTATAAACATGTTATCTTACCTCTTCCCCATGAATACAAAGAAAAATATGGACTAAATAGAAACATACATCACTTTCTCCCTACACTCAAAATATATATTTTTTGGTTAATTGAAATAGTCAACAATTAGATATTCGATGTATGAACTAAAAATATACAATAAAATCTTAAAGTTTTTATCGTTATTTAGAATTCAAATCCAATCTATATTAGTGGGTTAGGCTGTCCCAATCACTAGGCAATTGGAAAACAAAACCAAAGTCTAGATAATTACATTGCTTAATCTCAATTTATTTCGAACCTCTCTGCCTAAAACTTTTATTCCATATTCAATTTTAAGTTCATAATGTTTTTTCTCCATCAAGATTTTACTTCAAAAAAAAGTCAAAATAAATAAGGAAAAAATTGCCAAATTTGTGTGAGTAAGAGGATCAAAAATCAAAGGAAAAAAAAGGAAATAATTAATAAATATTTTATCATCTCGTAATCATCGACAATAAAAATAGCAACATATGTAAGATTAAGAAAATAGTGACTAAACAACTTTTATTAATACATAATACCCGCTTGGATTTTATGGACTATTGTATCATATTAGATAGATTATAAATATTAGTTCATTTCAAACTACGAGAAAATAATATTTATTTTTCCTTTATTTGAATAATAAGATTCTTTTAAGTTATATTGCCCTTTTTCGATAGAACACCATATTTGAAATGTAATTGTCTTTTAATTCCAATAAATATTATTGATGATAGAACGCGTTATTCGAAGGGAAGATATTTACACATCGAACTAGGTGCAATTGTATGCATGTCAATGCATAGCATACATGATTATTCCAACTACAAATTTAAAAAAGTTATATGAAAATTTGAGAAAACTATCAAAATTCTATAGGTAAAAAAAAATGCAGATTAAATCACACGAGGGGATTGATCAATGCATTAATTTTCACATGTTATCTTTCTCAATCTTTTTACTTTTAATGTCTGACTTCACTTTCACTCAATACTTGCATTTTATTAGGAAATACCGAATTTTTGTACTCGTATTACATAACAAATCATTTTCTTGTTATATTCTTTAAAATAGTTTCCATAACTACGACTTTTAAAATATTACCAAAGTATTTATAACAATAAAGTATTTAAGCAAAATGTTATTAATATATATATGTGTGTGAGAGATAAACTTTTATTGGGAAGTTATTTTACTACTCTTAGAAGTCTACAGTGATAAAAAGAAAAAAGAAAAAACATTATTAATTTATTATACATATGTATAATTTTTATTTTTGGAAAATGATAAAAAGAAAATGGTAAAATCGATAAAATATTTTTCAAAAAATTAACTTTTTTGTATATATATAAAATTAAATACCATGTTTGAATTTAAAATTAAAACTTAAACATTCAACATAGCACTAGTCTTTTTGGGTGGATTTTCAACTCGAGGTAGAGAGATAACTATCGAAGAAAAATTTTAAAGAATTTTTTTTAAAAAAATCTTCAAATTTAATTGTCTTTGAAAGTTTCTTATTGGGAATGGCTTAAAATTGGAGACAATAACATTAATTCTTAAAAAATAGAGAGAGTAAATAAAAGAAGAGAGTTTGGTTTGATTGTGATAGAGAATTAGGGAATTGCAAAAGTTTTTTTTTTTTTTTTGGTTTTAATTTAAAATGAATATAATGGATATCAATTATGTTAATTTGAAATTTAATAAAGAAAAATGGGTATATTCTTTAGGGTTAATCAACTTGTCGTCTTGACACAATTGAATTAGTTTTGGTTTACATAATGATAATGTGGACAAATTAAACAGCTCAGATTTTGTATTGATAACCTTTAAATTGCTTTTCAACTTGGAGAATTTCAATTACAATTTATATGACCAACAAACACTAATCAATACAACACGTGCTATTCATCTTATTGGTTTGTATTACTAATATATATGTATATACATATGCTGAATTCGTGTTATATATCTACAACCCCAAAAAGGCCCATGCAAGTCCGATATATTGGGCCGAATTGGAGTATCATAGGGCCATGACAACAGTTATTTGGGGCCGGCCTTTAAAACCCAGTTTTTAAGTTTGGAAAGCACTGTAAGTGCCAGAGAGAAAACAACTCGAGTATTGAGACAACTCCGTCAAAGTTAATTTTAAAATAGATAGCTCCAAATATAACCTTTAGATTTAAAATAATTAAGTTTATAATAAAATTTTTAAAAATTATAAACAAAGTAAAATATGTTAAAATCTATCGATAATAGTAATTTATCACGAATAGATTTTGTTATATTTAAAAAAAATTAAAAATGTTGCTACATACTTAATAATTATTCTAAAAAATGCTACCCATTATAATTACCTATTAAAAAAACACAATGCTACCATTTGATTGATCATACACAACCAAAGTGTTAAGCAACATAAATATGGCCACCAATTATTATTAGGAGCGCTTGTAAAAAGAACAAAAACAATTATAATAATAGAACAATGTCAATACAATTTATAAAAGAAAATTGCATTAGATGACAACAAAATAAGAAAAAAACACCTCATAACACATTTTTTTGCATATTGTAAATATGACAAATATAACGGTATTCATACAATAATTTGACGATAATCTGCTTTTAAATTTACTATTTTTTCAAACTTTGCTTTTATAAATTGCAAAAATAGTAAATTTAAAAGTCTATAACCTTCAAATAGCCGTTCAATTTTACTAATTACTGTCATATTTGTCATATTCGCAATACACAAAAGAGATATGCCACGAGTTATTTTTTTAAGATAATTTTTGTTATATGATTCAATTTTCAATTAGATCAATAAAATTTATTGCAACACAAGTATAAAACAATTAGCATGATAGCTAGCTAACACTATTTCAACCACACCGATGCACATTTTTTAGTTGATAACTAAAACGTTTGTCATATCTATCTGCACGGCAATTCCAAAAAATAGGTTCACGGTGCCATTTTTTACCTTTTCTTTTTTCCTCTTTCAACGAGTATACATAGGCTGTTAAAGTCACTTTAATTAACAAACAACGTATCATATGTATTTACCACAAAGAGGAATATGCTTCACTTTAACACATGCATCTGATTTGAATTTCTCTCCTCCATACTTACAATAATAAAATGTTAATTTAGTTTTCTTTTTTGTTGGAGACGTAAGTAAAAGATACCATAAACACTAAGATACTATTTTTTAATTATTCAAATCATATTTAATAAATATTAAAGGTCAATTATTAAAGCGTGAAAACAAAGCACACCAAATCAATAGCCCATTCAAAAAAATAAATATACACACTTTATATATCTAATAATTAAATTAATCAAAATCACGTGAGAAAATTGAAAAAGTTTCCAATAGCAGCCCAATAAGAAAAGCTTGAAGCCCAATAAACAAAGTCCAATAAAGCCCAATACAAAAGTCTAAGTGAGACGTCCAGTAAGAAAGAAGCCCATTAATTTAAAGGAAGGACCCAAAAACCTTACCAATTCCATAATTTTCCTGTTTAGGAGCTACCCCTTCTTTTTCGTTTCCATCTTAGCCCATTAAAGAAGAGAACAAATCAGAACCACATTTTTACGTAAAATCAATAAATTTAAAACTAAAATCATGGGTAAACATTTCCCATTTCCTATAGGTAAAAGATAAAATTTCCCTATCCCCAACTGAAATTCTAAAAAGTTTTTTTTTTTTAAAAATAACAAAAATGTAAATCCCCCAAACTACAGCCGTTGATGGAAATCTCTCAAAGGTAGAGCCCACCGTTTTTTTGCCCTAACTCAACTTAACCCTAATTTTCCCACAAGAAGAGATTGATTTTTAGGAATTTGAATCAGTAAGAGACGGAATTACCCACGTAGAAAGAGGAAAATACCGAAAAGACCCTTGGTTTATTTTTAATTTAGTAGTATGGTAGTAAGTAATTAAAAAATGTTAAATAGTGCCCTAATATTTGAGGATGGGTAATCAACGGTGTATAGCCGGTAAACCCATGGAGTGTGACCGGTTAAAACAAATTATAGTGCCCCATAACCCAACTTTCCTTTTCCTTTCAGGAAATGTCTTTGTATTTTGTATATATCATATCACATTCTTAAAAACTCTTTTTTTTTTCCTTTCAAAGTTTTAATTTTTAGTTTTTAAATTTTGCATTCTCAAATTCTCTCAAAGCGAATTTCATCTTTCTGTGTGGCGCTTTGGGCTGTTCGGTTTCCGGAGAGAAAAGGGAGAGAAAAAAAAAAAAAAGAAAAAAAAGAAAGGGGGAAAAAGGGGAGAAAAACCTAAAATAGGGAGAAGAACATAAGAAGAAGTTGAATTTTGGTTTTTTCATTTGGGTATTCTTTGTGAGGAAGGTCGTGTTTGAGAAGAGAAGAGAAGAGAATCACATATTCCTTCTATACTTTCCTCCTTATTCATCTTCATTTTATCCCTTTCCTTTCTTCTTCTTCTTCTTCTTCTTCTTCTTCCTTCGACTTGTTTAAGCTTCAAACTTTCTGCTAATTTCTTCACTTCACGATCTTTTACCTCACACCCTTTAATGTGTAATTTCTCTTCTTTCCCTTTTTAATGTTTGTTGTTGTTGTTGTTTTTCTTTTCTGAATCATCTTTGTAACACTCGCTTGTTTTGTTTGTTTGTGTGTGTGTGGGGGTGTGTTTTTCTCAGGATTTTGGATATTGGGAGGTGATCTGAGCAGAGGTTTGGATGGAAATTTTTGTTTTTGTTTTTGATTTTTGTAGTTTTACTAATTTTTTAGTATTTTAGATCTGCTTTTATATTGTTACTCTTGTTGAATGAGCGACTTCTTGTGTAGGAATTTTGATTCTAGTCTGAGTTTGAAGCATGATTTTCTGTTGAAGACGGTGGAGTTCTTTTTTTGTTGGAGATGAAGAGGTCTAGAGACGACGTGTATATGGGTTCTCAACTTAAGCGTCCTGCGATTTCTACTCGTGCAGAAGCGTAAACCTCATCGTCCTTCTGTATTTTCCCTTATTATTGTTATTGTTATTTTTTTTTGTTTAATTTTAGTTAACTATGCTTGCTACCTTCTCGTTCTTAATTACTCAAGTTTCCGTTTTGAATATGGAGATCAAACTTCTGAATCACCTTTCCGTTTGCTAATTTTGCTACGGTTTGAAATTTTACTCATGAATTCTGATGAAATATAGGCTTTTATTTTTTATTTTTTTTTATTTTTTATTTTTGTGAAGAGAAGATTTCACGATTTTCTTTGTTTTCGAAATTAGAATGAGTATTCAGGGTTTTCAAGGATTTGAAAGAATTTCTTTCTTTGTTCAACTCGCGAAGAAAAAAATCTTTTCTCTGCGCGTGTTATGTATTTACTTTTGTTGGTTTTGTAGTTAATTGTAAAGTTCGATGCGTTTTGTGAATACGAATGAGAGTGTCTGAATCCAGCTTCGGCATGTCTATTCGGACACTCAAATTTTTGCATGATGCACTGATGTTCAGTGCTGTAGAGCCTTTGATTTTGTGTGACTTCATTATAGAAGCACTTATTTGTGTAATTTGTCTTGTACAATGAAGATCTACACAACCTCAAATGGCGGGAGCAGGAAGTACCCAGAAATTAACCACTAATGACGCCCTAGTATATCTCAAGAGAGTGAAGGACATATTTCAAGACAAGAGACAACAGTATGAAGATTTCCTTGAAGTTATGAAAGATTTCAAGGCCCAAAGGTTTCTTATAGTCTATGCCTCATTAGCCCTTTCCTACCCTCTTGTTTTTTGCTTCTTTACAAGGAGCACAGTTTCTTCTTGGGGGAAGGACATTTGTGAGTGGGAGCAATTTGTTGATCCTTACTTTTTTTTTTATTGTAGAATTGATACTGCGGGAGTCATTGCAAGAGTAAAAGATTTGTTTAAAGGCCATCGAGATCTCATTTTGGGCTTCAATACATTCTTGCCCAAAGGATATGAGATCACTCTCCCCCTGGAGGATGATCAACCTACACAAAAGAAACCTGTTGAGTTTGAAGAAGCTATCAATTTTGTGAACAAGATAAAGGTTGAAAATTTTGCACAACCATGTAATATGTTTTCTTTTTATGAATTACAACTAATTTTGTTTCTCTTGATGCATGCAGACACGTTTTCAAGGCGATGATCATGTTTATAAATCATTTTTAGACATTTTAAATATGTACAGAAAGGAAAACAAGTCCATCACTGAGGTTTACCAGGAGGTCCGTGTGTTGTTTTCTTCATTGGTTGTGGCAATGCTGGTTGTTTTGTGAATCTTTCTCGGGAACTTTTGTAAATCAAAGTTGTGGATTGGTTGTTAATGGTTTTTGTTGGCGGCTTTCCTCAGGTTGCTGCACTTTTCCAAGAACACCCAGACTTGCTTGTTGAATTCACTCATTTTCTTCCAGATTCTTCAGCCACAGGATCTGTAAACTACACCTCTGGAAGGGGTTTAATGCTTCGTGATAGGCATTCGGCCATGCCCAGTATGCGGCAAATGCAAGTTGACCGGGTTTGAAACTTCTCCCTCTTTACAATATTAAATAAATGCTCTCTAAATTAAAATTTGGGCAACTGTTGTACTAACATAAATTTGCATGTTATATCTCCAGAAAGACCGTACTATTGCGTCCCATGCCGAACGTGACCTTAGTGTTGACCGTCCAGAACCAGACCATGATAGGGCCCTAATGAAACTGGACAAAGATCAACGTAGGCGTGGTGATAAGGAAAAGGAAAGAAGAGACGATAGAGAGAGGAGAGAACATGATCGGGAAAGGGTTGATCGTGATTACGAGCATGATGGAAGGAGGGACTTTAGCATGCATCGGTTTCCCCACAAGAGGAAATCTGCACGTAGGATTGATGACTCATCTGCAGAGCAATTGCATCCGGGTGGAGAAGGCGATGAAAATTTTGGCGTACATCCCATCTCTTCTTATGATGAAAAAAATTCTGCAAAGAGTGAGTATTGTAATTACGTTGGTTACTGTAATCATAACATCACCAATGATTAAATTTCCATTCTCAATAAAATCTGACTCTTATTTCAGTTATGGTAGTTCAATATGTTGGATATTCTTTCTGAATAATTTAGTGACAATGGAATAATTTCCTTCTGATCCCTTCCGTTATTATCTCTCATTCCAACTACTTTCTTGTTTGTTTGTTAATTTATTCTACTCTGGCAGGTTTATACAGTCAGGAGTTTGCTTTCTGTGAAAGAGTTAAAGAAAAGTTGCGGAATGCTGAAGATTACCAGGAATTTTTGAAATGTCTCCATATCTATAGCAAGGAGATAATTACCAGAGCAGAACTTCAATGTTTGGTATGTATACCTTGTTTTACATCCCTCGTTCTCTCTCCCCATATAATGTTGTATGGTTTTGCAATTGCGGATCACCATGCAGAAGATATAAAATTGCTTGACTAGAGCACGCTATTTAGTAGAAGCAACAGATTAAGTGAGAGACCATATGTTCTCCCAGTCTCTGGATAGCTCCTAAAAGAACTTAATATTCTCTCTTCACTGTTATAATTGAGATTTTCTTATGCACTCATTTTGGTGCCCTTTTGGCTGCTTCTCGAAAGTGCAACTATCCAAAAAGTTATTAATGTGCTACATCTTCCTTATCCTAGACAATATGCTATCTCTAAGTCATGATGCATGCAAACATCATGAGGAGCCAAACTTGCAGTTGAAAAAAGCGTGATCCCGATCTTCCCTGTTTTGGTAGTACAGAATGAGCCAATATTGAAACAAAGGACAAATCAAGGAAATATTCTTTGGGTCACTTCTCTTGTTTTTCATTCCTTTACGAGTTAATAGTAACAAAAAAGAAAAAAAAACACCTTCTTCGGAGTCTTGGGTTTCTATAATTCCTTGGTAAGCTTAACTGTAATTAACTTTCTAATTCAACAATTGTAGTTGAAGACATTTTGACGTGATTAGGTGAATTGTTTTTTTTCTTTTGGCATTTTCCGTTTTGAGCCTTGGAAAGTTTCATATGTTTAGGAATTCATTATTGCCGTAAGGCCGATCATTTCTTAGATTTCATAATTGTAGGAGGAAAATAATTTTTATATATATGGTGAGGGGGGATATCTGTGAAAGAGAGAATTTCACATAGAATGTAGCTCCTCAGCTCAAGATGGTTGTAACTGTGCTAAAGCATATAAAAAGATTCCCCAACTATGCTTTGTCCTAATAATGTTTTTCCTAATCAAGGGCTTTAAATTCCGTCACATTGTCTTTCTTTTACTTGTCAGATGGGTGATTTACTTGGAAGGTATTCTGATCTTATGGATGGTTTCAATGAATTTTTGTCACGATGCGAGAGGAATGGTAACTATTTAGAGTTTGTTCTTCTTATGATGGTTTTATGTTTGTACTGTTCAACAAATAGCTGATCAAATATTGTTTTGCAGATGGGTTTCTTGCTGGTGTCATGAGTAGAAGTAAGCATGCCTTTTCTTTCCTCCTTTCCATAACTTAATAGCACTTCTTAATGATCATGATTGTAAATTTGTTTACTAATTTTTTTAACATTCATTAGAGTCATTGTGGAATGAAGGAAGTTTGCCTAGAACAGTGCAAGTGGAGGATAGGGACAGAGATAGAGATCGTGACCGTGAGAAAGAGGATATTTCTAAAGATAGAGATCGTGAAAATCGAGAAAGAGATAGACTTGAAAAGAATGCTGCATTTGGAAGTAAAGATATTGTAGGTCACAGGATGTCTGTATTTTCTAGCAAAGACAAGTATTTGGCAAAGCCAATAAATGAACTTGATCTATCGAACTGCGAACGTTGCACTCCCAGCTACCGCCTTCTGCCCAAAAATGTAATCACTTCTCATATAATTTTAATGAGCGCCTTGTAGGATATTGTTGACTTTCTTTTTTCTTTCACTGATATCGAGAGTCCTTGTTCTGTCAGTATCCAATACCTTCGGCGAGCCAAAGAACAGATCTTGGTGATCAAGTGTTGAATGATCACTGGGTATCTGTCACTTCTGGAAGTGAGGATTACTCCTTTAAACATATGCGCAAAAATCAGTACGAAGAGAGCCTTTTCCGATGCGAAGACGACAGGTCAGAGATCCCCTGTGTTACATACTTTTGTTATATTTTTCTTTTGTTATTCAATTTTTAAGGTGGCACTCAAATCTAGTTCATACTTTTGAGCCTGATGGTTTTTATGTTTTTAACAGTCCTATTAAGTGTCCTCTCTACATTACCTAGCCATGTATAGCTGAAAATGTCATTGCAATTTTCAGGTTTATAGTTTATATCCTTGTGTTTCGTACCAATGCTTGCAGGTTTGAACTCGACATGTTGCTGGAGTCTGTGAATGTGACTACTAAGCGTGTTGAAGAACTCCTTGAAAAGATAAACAACAATGTGATCAAAGCAGACTGTCCAATCACAATTGAGGATCACCTTACTGGTGAGTGCTCACTAACTGCGTAGTTTTTATCTAGCTGTACTTTTTGAAGGTTCTTTATCTCATTTTTCTCCTTTTTCTCCTTTTTCTCTTTCCTTCCTGGGGGTACTCTTGTCCTTCCTGTAGCTCTAAATCTGAGGTGCATTGAACGGTTGTACGGTGACCATGGGCTTGATGTTATGGATGTGTTGAGGAAGAACGCACCTCTTGCTCTTCCAGTTATTTTGACCCGATTGAAGCAGAAACAGGAAGAATGGGCGCGGTGTCGTTATGACTTCAATAAAGTTTGGGCTGAAATATATGCCAAAAACTATCATAAGTCACTTGATCATCGTAGCTTCTACTTCAAGCAACAAGACACAAAAAGTTTGAGCACTAAAGGTGACTTGTTGATATTGCATCATTTGTTCACTTTATGCAACTAATTAATCTCTGATGTTACACGTTCACTTTTGGGATCATAAATGTGCAATTGTATTCCCTTTTATATTTTATTCAGATATTCAGATTTCAGTTTTTCAGATATTTAGATGACACAACGTTGTTGATTGGTTAGGTCACGTCTTAACATTTTTTTTGGCTTTTGCTTTTTCTGTCCTCTAATGCAATGGGTCACCTTACGGTACTTATATAGGCCAGATACATCACTTTTTTTGGGTACTGTATTAGTTAAAATAAGCTATGCCTTATTTTACTTTAACTTAAATTATTTCTCTCTCTATTATTTGGAGATAAAGTCAAGGCGAGTAGATAGCACTCGAAACTCCTTATGTTAATTGTTATCTGACCATAACAGCACTTTGAAGATGTCAAATTTTATGGTGCTTTCTCATTTGTTTTCTTTTTTTCCCCCCCTGTTTTACAGCATTGTTGGCAGAGATCAAAGAGATCAGTGAGAAGAAGCGGAAGGAAGATGATGTGTTGCTTGCAATTGCTGCTGGAAATAGACGACCCATAATTCCCAATTTGGAATTTGAGTATCCTGATCCCGAGCTTCATGAAGACTTATATCAGCTAATCAAATACTCCTGTGGAGAAATTTGCTCAACAGAACAATTAGACAAGGTTATGAAGGTATGGACAACCTTTTTGGAGCCCATGCTTGGTGTTCCTTCCCGACCACATGGTGCCGAGGACACTGAAGATGTTATTAAGGCAAAGATTCATCCTACCAAGAGTGCCACTGTGGTAGAGAGTGATGGAAGTCCTGGTGGGGGTGCTACTATGATGCACCCAAAACAATTGAATTCTTCTAGAAATGGTGATGAAAACATTCCACCTGAACAATCAAGTTCTTGCAGGACTTGGCCCCTGAATGGGGACAATGGAGTCAAAGAAGATAGTTTCCATGATGCAGATCGTACAGTACGGAAGGGAGATCCTTTCTGCAGTATTTCCCAACACACTAAAATTCAGGATAATGTACCTGTGAATGATGAATTTTCTGGAGTAAGTAAACAAGACAATTCTACCGAATGCTTTGTCAATTCAAATGTATCCCTTGCAACTGCAGCCGAGCAAAGTAATGGGAAGCCTAACATAGAAAACACATCAGGTTGCTAAACTTGTTTTCACGATTGTATTTTCCATTTCCTCTTTTCTAGTATTTGATCTTTCTTTCCTGCAAGATTTTGCATTCTGACAGGCACTTTTGTTGTTTTGTTCAAGGATTGAGCACTACTCCTTCACGTCTTGGAAATGGTGCTGTTGAGAGTGGAATTGAGTTACCTTCCTCAGAGGTATGAACATTTCCCATTGGAGGAGTCCGTTCATTGTCGAGAATATACACATATCCTCTTAACAAACAATTTATGGGATTGGATGAAATTTAATTTACGCCTTTTTTGTTGATCTTAAGTTTTACATTCTGCATGGGTATGCAGATTGTGATATTGTGATTGACGTGATTTTGATTGAACGGAGATGTGGAAGTGGTTTTTGGTTAGTTGTTTGGCATCTTTTACATTTTTCCATTTATTAGGGAAGCTGATATTGATTTTCTAGAGATCAATAAATAGGCAATGGTAGTAATTGTTCCACCCATTTTTAGATTGGTGTCTGTTCATTGCATGAATCTAGGTTGTATTACTGTTTGTAGTTTCTGCATTATGAGTTTGCATTGATTAAAAAAAATGAATTGAATAATGATGATAATGTTTCATGATGGATCTGAACTTTTCATAGGTTGGTGGCCCTACAAGACAAATTCTAACTGCAAATGGTGCAGTCTCAGATGGCACAAAAGGCCATAGATATGCTGAAGAGCCTGCCAGACATTTGAAGATAGAAAGGGAAGAGGGTGAATTATCTCCAAATGGGGATTTTGAAGAAGATAACTTTGCCAATTACGATGGGGAGCTGAAAGCTCTGCCGAAAGTGAAGGAAGGTGTTGCTGGCAGGCAGTATCCAAGCAACCGAGGTGAGGAAGAATTATGTTGCAGAGAGGCTGGTGGAGAAAACGATGCTGATGCTGATGATGAAGGGGAGGAAAGTGCTCAAAGGTCATCAGAGGATAGTGAAAATGCCTCTGAGAACGGTGACGTTTCTGCAAGTGATTCCGGTGATGGAGAGGATTGTTCTCGTGAAGATCACGAGGATGGAGAACATGATGATAACAAGGCTGAGAGTGAAGGTGAGGCAGAAGGGATGGCGGATGCCCATGATGTAGAAGGAGATGGAACATCTATACCATTTTCTGAGCGCTTTCTATTGACTGTAAAGCCACTTGCCAAGCATGTTCCTCCTTTGTTGCATGAAGAAGGAAAGGAGTCTCATGTATTTTATGGAAATGACTCTTTTTATGTGCTTTTTAGGCTTCACCAAGTAAGGTTCATTATAGGAGTACACTTATAAAGATAGTACCATTAAAGAGTTATATGTTCTTTTTTTTTTTAACTAATATTTTCTTTATTCCACGTTCTCAGACGCTGTATGAGAGAATACAATCTGCGAAGATCAACTCTTCATCCTCAGAGAGGAAATGGAGGGCCTCAAATGATACAACCCCCACGGATCTTTATGCCAGGTATTGCACTTTCTAGGTCCTTGGCCTTTTACCCGGTAGCTATAATATAATGGTCAATGCAATATTAATTAAGATACTCTTTTTTGTGGGCTAGGTTCATGAATGCACTTTATAGTCTACTGGACGGTTCCTCTGATAACACAAAGTTTGAAGATGATTGCCGAGCCACTATTGGAACCCAGTCATATGTTCTGTTCACATTAGACAAACTAATTTATAAAATTGTCAAACAGGTAACATACCTTGACACTTTTGTAATGTTATACATTTGTATAAAAATACCTTGACGCTTTCTTGTTGGACAAACTGATCAATCCATGTGTGCAATGTGCCAGCTTCAAACAGTTGCCTCAGATGAGATGGACAACAAACTTCTCCAACTATATGCGTATGAAAAGTCAAGAAAAATGGGAAGATTTGTTGATGCAGTTTATCATGAAAATGCTCGCGTACTTCTTCATGATGATAATATCTATCGCATAGAACGAGTATGCTTTAGTGCACTTGTCTTGTTACTTTCATTATCATGGTGGCCAAATGTGAACTTGGTATCTAATTGTCGAAACTGATTGTTAAATCTATCTTGCAGTCATCCACTCCTACTCATCTTTCGATTCAGCTTATGGACTATGGCTACGATAAGCCTGAAGTAACGGCTGTTTCCATGGACCCCATTTTTTCGTCTTATCTGCATAATGACTTCTTCTCAGTTCTCCCTGAGAAAAAAGTGAAATCAGGGATCTTCTTGAAGAGGTATTAAGATTGTTGAAGCATAGCAATTCAATTTTCCTCAGTTAGTTTGCCTTGTCATCAAATCCCATGGTTCTTACAGAAACAAACGTAAATATGCCTGTGGCGATGAGAATTCTGCTGCATGCCATGCTTTGGAAGGGCTTAAAATTGTTAATGGTCTGGAGTGTAAAATTGCATGCAATTCATCAAAGGTAATTGTTAATTTGAAGTTTCTTTCTAACAGTATCTATTGATCATATATGTGCATGCATTGTTTATAAAAACAATATATTTGATAACAACTTTGCCTATGTAACACGATGCCAACTTTTGCTGATCAATTTGCTTTCGTTGGTATAGGTTTCATACGTTTTAGATACAGAAGACTTTTTATTTCGTAGAAATAGCAAAAGGGAACGTTTGCATGGAAATAGCTCATGCCACAACCAGTCAAGGTCTTCTAGTGGCGATTCAAGTAGGAGAGTACAGAAGTTCCACAAGCTACTTGAGAACTCATGATACACCAAACCATCAAGAAGTTGAGTTTTGAAGTAAATATGGTAAGCCTAAATCTTTAGCAACCATAGTTTTTAACCATGTGATAATACCTGCATCAGCATTTTATTCGAAAAATCAGAATTTAACTAATAGCATCACAATTTGGCAAGTTGTATATAGTCTAATATGAAAAGGAAGTATCAGATAATGTATGTGTGTGTTTTGTACAGTAACTTTTAACGGAGGCACTGCTGGGAACCTGAAAAATGCAAAGGTTGGGGCAATAGTGAAGCGGGTGTTTTGCATTACCTTTAGTCTGTTAGTGTATTCTTATTTATATCTGAGCCTCACCATGAAAATAAGGCATTGGGAGGAGATATAGGGGTCGATGGTTATTGCATTTACTTGAGTTTAGTGGCTCACACTGAGCCACATTTCTGTAAATAGGGTAAATTTTTATGATGTAAAGATTGTACTTCTTGGGTACACGATCTCTCTTTATTTTTCCTGCTCTTCTCAAATAGGAAAAAAAAAAAAAAACAACTCAAAAAGTTTCATCAAATCCTTGAGCTCTCTTAATTCTTTCTTTTATTTATTATAGTCATTGTAGTTTTTGTACTTCCTTTTCAATTATAAGAGTTACCAAAATAAACCCATATCCTACGTTGTCTTCTTCTTCCTCTCCATTTGAGTTTCTCCTTAAGTAACCTGCAAGTTTTAATTTTCATCCATGAAAACTATACCTCAAAATTCAAGTTTGTTATGTTGAATGTTTGTAATAATCTCTGAATTGGTGGACTTTGTTGCACATAGTAGAGTCAGACAAGTTGTAAGCTGCCAGATTCACGAATATAAATGAAAGAAGAAATGGTAGACTTTGTTGAATACAATCGTAAATGTTAACAGAAGGATAATAATAAATGAAATAAGTTTGAGGATAAAGATTGCATTTACTAAAACTATGCTTCCTTTTTTCTTTAAATCTAAAAACGGAAAAGAAAAAATGCCAGAAAATTTCATATGTTGATTGCATTTCCTTCTGTTTGTTGTTTCAAGTAATGACAAATCAATACAATTTGAATAGTAAAAATGTTAATTGCAATATTCTTGTATAACTTAATTGGACATGTACTAAAAAAATTGATTTATGGACAAATCTTTATATCTTTATTTCACTTTTGGTGTGTAAGCTTTTCATTGGTTATTTAAAATAATTATGATATGGGTTTATTTTGGAATTAAAATTGAAACTGAGTTATAAAATGGAAAGTGTGTATAAATTTAAGTTTCAATAATTACATCCATTACACAAAATGAGCAGCATAAAAAGATAGGAAATGTACAATCTTATGACAAGACGAAGATAGAACAAAAAGTGCCAACGTCGAGCTTCTAACAACAACTACATACTTTAATATCTTTCCAAACTATTCGATTTGTGTTGTAGATTCTAAAATTGCAAACTTAAAAGAATATATGTATTTATGTATATTTGCTTTATGAAATAGAATAAAAAGAAGTTAGAGAGAGAGAGAGAGAGAGACATTCAACGACTCATCACTTCTTGAACAGCCAACTTCCATTTTCCTTTTCCTATCTTTCCTTTTTTCTTTATCCTTCACTTCTTTTTAATATTCCCGCCTCCCGCCGGTTACCGCCATCTCCCTACGCTCACTCTACCGCCCTCCTCATGTCTCATTCTCGCATTTCTTCTTCCTCCATTCTCAAACCTCTCTCTTCTTCTTTCCGTTTCCTTTCATCTGCCTCCCACCTCACAATCCAAACTTCTGTCCCCTTCACTGCTCACAAATGCGAGCCACCATCTCGTTCCGTGGACACCAGTCCCAACGAGTTACTTGCTTTCTTTCGCGAAATGGCACTTATGCGACGCATGGAAATCGCCGCCGACTCGCTTTATAAAGCCAAATTGATTCGAGGATTTTGCCATCTCTACGACGGTCAGGAAGCCGTGGCTGTTGGAATGGAGGCTGCAATCACCAAGAAGGACGCCATTATCACCGCTTATCGGGATCACTGCATCTTCCTCGGCCGTGGGGGAACGCTTCTTGAGTCATTCGCCGAACTCATGGGCCGTCAAGCTGGGTGCTCTAAAGGAAAAGGGGGTTCGATGCATTTTTATAAGAAGGATGCTGGATTCTATGGCGGCCATGGAATAGTGGGGGCTCAAGTGCCTTTGGGATGTGGTTTGGCTTTTGCTCAGAAGTACTCGAAGGAGGGTACCGTGACCTTTGCTCTTTACGGTGACGGTGCGGCAAATCAGGGCCAGTTGTTCGAGGCGCTCAACATATCTGCTCTTTGGGACTTGCCGGTAATTTTGGTCTGTGAGAATAATCATTGTAAGTAATTTGTTAGTTCTTGTCAGTTTAATCAGTATTTGTGCTTCTATAATCTGCTATAACAATTGATAATGTATAAATGCTTCTTAGCATTGTAGTATGCAATATGAAACATGAAATTAGGTTAGTTTATATCTATAGAATGTGTTGTAAATGTCTTGAATATCTAGCGTTTCAAAGGATCCAATACAAGCATGTTTATGCTATTTACGATTTTGACCATAGGTTCTATTGAAGTGTGTTATATATTACTCTGTAGTTCTGATCTTATAATAAACTGTTCTTTACATATGGAAGTAGCAAACACATTAGTGAATCTCTTTGTTAATTTTCTATTGCTTTATGTTTTCTGATTTCTTCCTTTGTTAATTCCGTAACAGAATGAACAAACATATTGATTAGTGAGCTAATATTGATTGTCTTTTGTTGATGCAGATGGTATGGGAACTGCAGAGTGGAGAGCAGCCAAGAGTCCAGCCTATTATAAGCGTGGTGACTACGTTCCTGGACTGAAGGTATCATTTTCATTTTAATTAGATGAGAATTGGGAGTTGTAGTTCCTAATGTTACAGATTTTCTACTATGCTTATGATCTTTCCTTTCTTTTCCCCTTATTGAATTATTCAACATTAGTTGAATTAGTCGATTCATTATTGTTCTTGAATCCGTCTTGTACTGTTGTTCAAACTTAGCTAGTTTGATGTTTCTATTGTTTCCTTAAACAGGCAACTATTTCTTGATTTTTGTTATAGGTGGATGGCATGGATGCCCTTGCTGTCAAGCAAGCTTGTAAGTTTGCTAAGGAGCATGCCTTAAAGAATGGACCCATTGTAAGTTTATCTTTCTTAGATAAATATTATTCAACTAAATACATAACGAGCTTAATTGCGCTGAACAAAACACGTGTATTGCATTTGTTTTAAGCGTATTCCTGTTTAGGAATGTGTTCTTTTTTTCAATTTGAATCAACCAATTTGGTATATTTCCCACATTTATAGGAGTACGTTTGTGTTTCTACTTTACGAATATGATATTTTCTGGGAATTTCTAATTATATCGAGTGTTATTCCTATTTTGGCATTTCTAATTTCTAGAGTTGTAGCCCTAAAAACACGTCACTCCCTAATAACTTTTTGAACTCCTGAACATGCCATACTTCTGTCCCGAGCCAATTTTTTCTGGCTTTGTTTCACTTTATTTTAGAAGCAGTTTTTCCCTGTATAAAAACCTCACTTTATTTTCGAAGTAAGCACTATTGGATTTCTGCGGTGATGATGTATGAAGCTTAGTCTGTTGAACAATGCTTTCCTTTGTTTTCCTTCCACTTGGAATTTAGTTTATCTCTCTTGACTTTCAATTTCAGATTCTCGAGATGGACACTTACAGGTACCATGGTCATTCTATGTCTGATCCTGGAAGTACCTACCGTACACGTGATGAGATTAGCGGTGTGAGACAGGTCTGATCAGCTTCCTTAATGAACTCATCCCAGCTTCATAACTTCTTTGCTCTGATTTCTAAATAAATTTTCTGATTGATCAATCAGGAACGTGATCCAATTGAAAGGATTAGAAAACTGTTATTATCTCATGATATAGCCACCGAAAAGGATCTGAAGGTATTTTTAACTTCTCAATGATGCGTTGATGTTTTAAATTTAGTTCCAAAGAGGGAAAAAATGGTATAGACTAAGGAAATTTTTTTTTGTTTTTGTGTCTTTTGATCATCAGGATATTGAGAAGGAAATGAGAAAAGAAGTAGATGAAGCCATTGCTCAAGCCAAGGTAAGACGTGCAATTATCATCTAGCAAACTTGTGATTTTCGAACAACTATATGGTTAACAACCTTAACCCGTAGTAATCCTGCTTTCTTCATCGCTATCTCGTTTGTGTTTCCAGGCAAGTCCAATGCCAGATTCGTCAGAACTTTTCTCAAACGTGTACATGAAAGGATTTGAAGCTGAGGTAATCTGTTACATCTCCCATCAACAGAGATAACGAAAAGGAAACCAAAATCATTAGAATGTAATCTAAATACCCAGACGGTTTTTTCGTGTGTCTTTACAGGTGTTCGGAGCAGACCGAAAAGAAGTCAGGGGTGTTCTTCCATAAGTAAGACAAAGAGTTGGCATTGTATAGACGACCTTTTCACACGAATGCAGTATACCAACGAAACCAAAACCTTATGGTGAAAAAATCCAAAATAACAAACATGTTTTCCTTTTTTCTGAATTTGATAGAAACAGCTCTCTTTTTCATGTTCATGGAAACCACTCTGTGGTTGAAATATAAGTTTGCTCCTTTTAAGGTTTCTGAATAGCTAATAAAAGGAAGAAAAAAAAAACTACTGTATTAATACCTTGAATCACTTATTCCTTAAGTTACAATACTTGTACATAATCAAAATAAAGTTCCTCATGTTCAATTGTTTTATTATGCATTACAATGGTTTTTAATTTAATTTCTAAACTTTCCTTTGATCATAGAAGAATTGGTTAAATATTAAAGTGAATCTCTCACTTATTAACAAGAAATTTTAACTTTTGTTAAAATGTATGTGATGATTTTTTTCTTCAGAACAATAATGGCATTGATATTTTCATGCATAATGGCATTTAACACTTAGATATCTACCTGCTCTTAATGACTCTAATAATGAATTAAATGTCAAATCAATCTTAATAAGTATTACTTTATGTAATTAAATGTATCTCACTTGGCAATTATATCTGATGTTATTAATTGAATCTACCCACTTAATTATGGGTAAGCTGTACTCTTAGAGATTATAGATTGTACATCTCTTCTCTCTCTCAATAATCTGTCTTGCTTATAAATTAAATTTAAATTCCACCTTTTTTTTTAACACAAAAGTATAATTATCACTGTAAAAAATAAATCTTAATGAAAGATTGAGAATTTAAATTAATTAATAAAAAAATTGACACCAATGTTTAAAATGGAGTATTTAATGAAATATTAAGGTTAAAATTATAAAATCTTAAAACCTAGATACGAGATTTAAACAAAACTGAATCTTAAGAATGAAATTAAAATTAAAATTAAACAATTAAAAACTAAATATACAACATTTTGAAACCTTGAAACTAAATAGTAACTAGACCTAAAACTTAAGGTAGAGATGTATGATAGATTGAAAAGTCGAATCTGTTGATCAAAATCAAGCAAATCAAAGGTGAACAGTCAGGTGAACGGTTGTTTGGAAAAAATCCAAACTGACAACATTTTAGAAGTAATTTAAAGGGTTAAAACGACCTAAATCGATCAATCAATGGTCAGTCTATATTCTTTCATGTTTGAAATTTGATCGAAAAATTAAATTAGTTTGTAAGAATAAAAAATGTATTTTCCCCTGTAAATTATGAAGTAAAGTAGGGGAAAGAAAGGGATAGAATGGTTTGGGGGCGGTGGGTTCACGAGGCCATATCCCGCTCTATCAACTTCACATAAAATCCCCCCACGTCTTGTGAGTGTTTGTGACTCTAAACCCATAAAAATTAAATTTCCCTTTCAAATTTGAACTTTTCTATTTATTTTTCAACGTGCTCCCTCCCCAATTCCCCAATTTTCCCCATCACTTTCATTCCCTTTTCTTTTTCTTCCTCCTCTCATTTTTCATCATGCTATCCTATGCACCTTCCCTTTTTACTCTTTACTTTATATCCATATCATCTTTTTCTCCATTTTCTAATTAATAAATACATATTCTCTTCTCGTTTTTTCCTATCTTTTTACTCAACTAATTAATCAACAATTAAATTAATCAATGAGGTCAACTATTATTATCATTCATCTTTTTCAATTACTTTCATTTTTCAAACATCTCTACTATCACATCCTTATCATTATCATTATATTTTCAAACCTATATTCTAATAAGTTCCCTCCAATTTTTGTTTCAATAATACATTCTAATTTCATTTCATAATACCTACGTCACCACACCACACCATTTCATATATCAATTTTTTAAAACAATTTTCGAAAGATTTATAAAAGTTTTAAAAGTACAAAGTTCTAATTTAACGTATTTTAACTAAAAAAATTTAAGTTTTAGGCTTTGACTTGGTGAATTTTAAGATTGAAGATGCATAATCTTGATCTCATTTTCGATAGTGACTTTATGAATAAATTTTTATATAATCTTTTTATCCTTATTTTATCTTTACCAAAAAAATAAAGTCAAAATGAACCTTCATTTATTTTTTTTTTATAAATTTGAAGTGGGAAAAGAATGAACACTATATATTTATCCAAGTATTTAAAATGAAAAGCTAAGGATTTGAAATTATCTTCACTTGAAGACTAGAGGAAGACATAGAACACATGCATATTACAAACTACAGTTGATTAATTCAACACAATTTAACTTTAAATTACAATCAAACTTATAATATAATCATAGTCGTTAATTATATCTCTACTCAATAATTGATCTATTATATTTATTATTTTAAATTTTATTCTTTTTATGAGATATTAAGTGAATATATTTTTGGCATTTTAATATGAACATGGCGTGACATTGAGATCTTCATTAAAGAGTTATTAAATTCTTTTCCTTGGGTGTGTTTTTTACAAAAATAAATTCATTTAAGAACAAGCATATACAAAACCTTCATCGAAAACAAAAGAGAACCGGTTAGAAATCACACGTGAAATCTTGTTATAAATCTAACAATAAATTGAACTTTAACTTTTGAGAATTTTGCTATAAAGTCTTGCTTTTACGTTGTTTCGATTAGTTTAAAAATAAGTTGAATTTTAGTTATTTTGTGACGCACGCGCACACGTTCAATTTCTTAAATTTAAAAATACAAAAATAAAAGTAAATAATCAAAAGCATAGGGACGAAAAGTAAATAAACATAATATAGTATTCCATCAAAACTAAAATGATATTAGATTTTTCCTTGAACATTGTATAAGTGACATTAAAAAGTAGGCGAGAAAGATAAAAATGATTTCTGACTCAACAAACCCTACTTATAAATTACTGCCTATTTTTCCATCGCACGTGCGCATCCGTATCGGACACCAAATTTCTCCCCATTTCTTTCACGATTTTTATTACAAATTTTAACATTTAAAAATAAATATGTACAAATTATTTTAACAAAAATCCAAAATAAAGTATGGGATTAAGTTTATTATTTGAATTAATTAGGTTTAAAAAAAAGAAGAAGAACAAAAATAGATAGAGGGTTTAGAAGTCATAAGCAGGGCACGTGGGTGCAAGTTCCTTGGAGGATGTGTGCCAGTTGTTTAATTTAAACTATATGTTATAATTTATGTAAAATTAAATTATGATGAAGAAATATTTAATGATTTTTTCTAAGGGGGATGTTTAGGTTGCGAATTTTCAAAATTTCAAATACAAAAATGTTTTGATGTAATATTAATGGATGCAAAAACAAATGGGTGTGACAGAGGGGCATGTCAGACAATTTAGTGGACGACTTTCTCAAATCCCATTCCTATTTTTTCATTTTACCATTTACAATCTATTCTTTCCCTTTTTCTTTTTCTTTTTCTTTCCCAATTTTAGGTTTAATTATGTTCTCTACTTTTTTAGTCTTTTAATTATTCTTTTCAAAAATATTAAAATTCCATAAGGAAAATTTTAAATACTTCTGATTTAATATTTCAATATGATTAACATGCAATTTCAGTATGGATGGTTAAGATTTATTTGAATTTAATTTAATTTTTAAGATAAACGTGATAAAAAAAAATAAAAAGTATGGGTAAAAGCGGAGGAGGACGTGGCAGTGTGGATACTAAAACAGAAACACATAGCATGGTGAGTTGAGTTCAAATCAATCCGCACTTTTGCTGACTGCTGAGCTGGCCTTAATTTTTTTCACAACTGGACTCAACTCAATTTTCCTTTTCCTTTTTTCGTTTATTATTTTTGAATTCAACCCATTAAATTAATTATTACGTCATCCACGTTGGTTCTTATTCTTTCCTTGCATTTCCTTTTTATTTTCTATACATTCTGCTCTGGATACTTCTTTTTCTTCAAAAGAAGGAAGAAAAAGAGAAAAGGCACCTTCATGTTATTAAGTAATTAAGAAAATGAGTAAATAAATTATTAATAAATAATAAAAATGGTAATTAATTGGAGAATAATAATTAGGGTTGATGTGGCGGGGATGTAGAATCCTTGTTGGAATTGGTCTGTTTTATTCTCTTAGACCTCTCTGGCCGATGTCTGAATAGTGAATATAAAAGAAAGAGTCCACGTTGCAGTGCTTTGCAAAATTAACTGACAGCTGTCCGTCGCCACCCACTTTGAATTCTCCACTTTTTTTGAATTAATAATTACAAAAATATTAGTAAATAATGGAAAGAACAAGAAGGTGTGGAATTTGGTTGTTGCCTGTTTGTTCTCTTGTGTTGCTTATTTGTTGGTGGCAAAAGCAATGCCTTTTCAGGCTTCCCTTCAAACCCTAATTCCCTTTTTATCATATCTTTTCTTTTTCATTTCAATTACATTAATCTATTGATATAATCTAAGAATGAATAACATACTAACTACCATTTCAATTTCAATTTTTATATTAGTGTCTTGCAACTCACCACTTCTTTTCTGATTATAACATACTCGCTTCACATGTCACCATCATTTTTATTTAAATCCCAAAAGAATAACTAACAATATCTATTTATAAAAAAGAAAATTATTTTAACGGTGTTTGTCCATTTTCCGACCAAAATTCACGAACTTAACAACAATCCAAAATGTGAGAAACCGGGACAAGCGGCCGAAGGAACCCTACTTGCTCTCAAAGGTCGAAGATGAAGAAATCTTATATGCATCTCGACTTATCTTTTTTACCTTACCAAGGCCTACTCCCTGTGGTCCTATAGTCTACACAAATCATTATTGTCCAATATATTTCCTTCGGATTAAGAATCTTAGGTCCATCCCTCTGTTTAAATAGGAGGCCATAAACATCATCCTAGGTAACTTATTCATACTTTTAGCTTCTTATAATAAAAAATATAACATAGCAAAATAATAATAATAATAATATTCACATAAAGCATTTATTGTTTTAATTCAAAATTACGAAATTAGTAACAAAATTAACCAAACATAATTATGATAAAGTGTCCAATAAGTCCTAATAGACCAGAATAAAGAGTAGATAAAAAGTGTAAAAACTAACCTCAAATTTTTTTATAAAAAAATAAAGTAGTAGATAGAAAGCATAATAAGTTTTAAAAACTGGAGAGCAAGTAGTAGATAAAAGTAATGATAATATACAACACCAATCTTTTAATTTTTTTTAAAAAATCATAAGTGACCAAATTAAATTATGTAAATCACCGACTAAAAGCACATGAATTAATATTTCCCAAATTACCTATAAAACAAGGTAGGAATATTTTGCAAAAAATAAGAAATGCACATGGGATTCTCTGATAACAACACTTCAAAAAAAAAAAAAACTCTAATTGAGATTTCAAAAAGAATAAAGAAGATCATTTTTGTATTGTTCTTCTAAACAACAAACCCAATTTAACATTTTAGACAATACTATACTCAAATTTCCATTGGTTTATGTGTTATTTGGTTAAATTACAAGTCCAATAATTACAATATCATTTAGTATGTTTTTAAACTTTCTATTTTGTATTAAAAAAAAGTTAATTTTTTTTTAAAATGTCCAATCTATATTTTAATGGGGTTTTTAAAAAACAAGTTATTTAAAATTTGTAGAAAAAATATTTTTAAAAAATCCACTCTATTTGATTTTTATGGAACTTGGGTTCATTAGGTTTATAGATGTTAAAAAGTGCTTAATAAATACCCAAATACTTTTCAAATAAATATCTAAAATATTTAGCCATATATCTAAATCCATTTAACACGCATACATTTGTTAAATTAATGAAATTACCCTGTATTTATATTCAGAAAGTAAAATAATAATAATAATATTTAAAAAGAAAAAAGAAAAAAAAAAGAAAGACAGAGTATTCTTTACTTGCTGAAGCAGACAGGGACTCGAGAGCCAACAAATTTCAATTATATAATTTCCTCTTTCTCATTTCTCCCTTTCACTCTCATTTCTCTCCTTAGAGAGAGAGAAGAAGAAGAAGAAGAAACGCGCACAATCAAACCGCGTTTTGGTAAAGTAAAGTTAGCCCTTCTTCTTCATTTCCCATACCCAACCCATCAAATTTAATTCCCATTTCAATCCATTCCTCCAAAAATGGCATCTCAGGTTCTTCATTCCCCCCTCCGATTACCCTTTTTCGCCTTCTCTCTTCTCCTTCTCCTTCTCCTCCCTTTCTCCTCCGCCATTCGTACTTTCCGTTACCCACCTGCCGGATTCGCTGATTTCTCCCGTTTCTCCGAGGCCCCCGAGTACAGGAACGGCGCCGATTGCCCTTCTTCTTCCTCCGCCGGTGACACGGCCTCTTCCTGTGACCCATCTTTAGTCCACATCGCAATGACCTTGGATTCTGAGTACGTTCGAGGTTCCGTTGCTGCCATTCACTCTGTTCTCAAACACGCCTCCTGCCCAGAAAACGTCTTCTTCCATTTTATCGCCGCTGAGTTCGACCAAGCTACCCCACGAGAACTCACTAAACTCGTCCGATCCACTTTCCCTTCTCTTAATTTTAAGGTTTATATCTTTAGAGAAGACACTGTAATCAATTTGATTTCCTCTTCCATTCGTTTAGCTTTAGAGAATCCTTTGAACTACGCTAGAAATTACTTGGGTGACATTCTTGATTCTTGCGTTGACCGTGTCATTTACCTTGACTCCGACGTGGTGGTCGTCGACGACATTCACAAGCTCTGGAACATCAAACTCAATGATTCTCGGGTCATCGGAGCACCCGAGTATTGCCATGCCAATTTCACCAACTACTTCACCGATAAATTCTGGTCCGACCCGGTTCTTTCCCGGGTCTTCTCTTCCAGAAACCCCTGTTACTTCAACACCGGAGTTATGGTCATGGATTTATCCAGATGGAGACTCGGGAACTACAAGAAGAAGATAGAAAGCTGGATGGAATTACAAAAACGCACACGGATTTACGATCTGGGTTCCCTCCCACCGTTCCTCCTTGTCTTTGCCGGAAATGTCGAGCCAATCGACCACCGGTGGAACCAGCACGGACTCGGTGGTGACAATGTGAAAGATAGCTGTAGAACACTGCATCCGGGTCCAGTAAGTTTACTCCATTGGAGTGGAAAGGGGAAGCCATGGGTAAGATTGGATGATAACAAACCTTGCCTTCTTGATCATCTATGGAAGCCGTATGATCTTTACAGAGCAACAGATTCGACGTCGCCGGCACCGTCGTCGTATTCATCAACATTGATTAGTTATTTAAGTTATTAGATAATGGAGATTGATTCTTTGGTACAGAGTCACCGATTCTTTGATTGATTAGCGGTGTGTACAGAACAGATTTGGAAGAGGGGTTGATGGATGGATCTTGTTAGATCGATCCTAATTAAATTATTTTTATACAAGATGATTGAATTAATTGATGTAATTGAATAATTGGGGAACAAAATTGTGGCGTGTGTATTTGTGGGGATGGATTCTTTTTGTATGTAGCGAGAGAGAATGGAATTTGTTGACCATTGAGAGATTTTGAGTGTTATGAAATGTGAAAGGAAATGAATAACACAGGCTGGGATGCTTATTATTTCCCCCTCCAACCATCTATCTATGTGTTCATGTTTTTAGGCTTTTTAGCTCTCTTGAAATGTACAAAAATAAAACTAAATTACCAAAAAAACAATAATGTCACATAAATGCTCAAACTCAATTATATAAATAAGGTACCTATAATTTTGTAACAAAGTTTCCAAATTTAATTATAGTTAAAAGGAAGGATAAAGCCATTTCTATTTTCCATTCATAAAGATTGTTTGAATTTTCATATTTACTTATAAATATCTTTTCCTTTTCTATATTTTTTGCTCTCTTTTTGCAATTTTTTTGTTATAAAAAAAATCAAAACAAAAGTTGAAAAATAAAAACAATGATTTTTTCTTTTAATTTGACTAAAAAATATGGAACATGAGGTGTTGTTTTATGAAAGATGGATTAATTTTTAATGTTGGTGCTAGAAACCTTCCATTTACAAAAAAATAAAATAAATAAATAAATAAATAAGTATATATTAAGATATAAATGGATATTCTAATTATTTGTTACAACTAGGAGTGACCGACATAGTTGATTTTTCGACTAAACCACCTATGAAATCAACTATGATCGGTTTAGCAAATGTTTAAACTGGCATCGACCATTAAAGTGTAAAAGTCGATCTTTAAAAATATTTTTGAAATTTGTTGATTTAGAATTTTACAAAACTAACACATACCAACCGACTACTTCCATTTAGTCAGTCGCTTGATTTTTCAGTTAATCATACTTACCCTAACTAAAACAACAATGCAAACAGAATTTAGTGGATAAGACACTACTATGATAATCATAGCTTAACTCAACTGGTATTTCGAGTGTGCTAGTAACCACGAAGTTTTTGGGCAAAAAAAAGAAAAGACACTACTGTCATAGAAAAACTCTGGTTCCGTGACCGAAAATTTAGAAATATGTTATAGACCTTAAAAAGATTAAAATACTATTAATATCCAAAGAAAACTTTGAGATTCTGCAAAATGACAAATTTAACCCTATGCATAAAAAGCAGATAACACAATCTAACGACTCGAAAATTTAAAAGGCCTTAAAACCTAAACATCAATTTGTTAAAAACATTTCTTAAAAAGGCAAAATTTTCTTTGGTTTGGGGTCGAAATAAAAATTCAACTTTTTTGTTTTTCCCATACATTTAATTCATTTTTTTAAATTGTCATGTGATTGCAAATAACAACAATATAATAAATAAATAAATAAATAACATTTGCTTTATGGTGGCTTAAAGTTGAAAAGGTAAATGGGATAATTTTTTTTTGTTATTTAATAAAATTCAAAATGGTAGGAAATTAGGGTTAATAAAGCCGTCCTTGACTTTGTAAATTATACCATTTACCCACATGGCGACGAAAACGCCATTTTTTAAGGCTTACGAGACATCGTCCATCAACTTGTTATTATTCTAATTTTCTTTCTTTATATAAAACTAAAATAATTTTCAACTTCAACCTTCAATTATTCCATTAATTTACTAAATATACTTTTTTTTTTCCTATTTGGTATTGGCGTAATTTAATAATATTGTTCTTTCAAGCAATAAT
The DNA here is from genome assembly GCA_025688845.1 of Cucumis hystrix. Taxonomy (NCBI): domain Eukaryota; kingdom Viridiplantae; phylum Streptophyta; class Magnoliopsida; order Cucurbitales; family Cucurbitaceae; genus Cucumis; species Cucumis hystrix. The sequence goes on along the minus strand of CM046892.1, from coordinate 15,014,452 downwards.
TAATATATTATTTCAAGTGAAAATGCATAATTTTGAGGGAGTTAAATAGTGTATTTTTGTCTAATTCCATTTTATGAAGCGTATATGAAAAGAAATATTGAGAATAACTTAAGCCTTTCAATTATATCTTTAGAATTTAATTATATTAACTGTATGATTTAGAGTATTAAATTTTTACATTTTATCAAATCAATCAATTTAAATCATATTACTATTATTGTTTTTTTTTAATCATCGATACTTTAGTTCTCAAGCATGGTATCTTCAAATATGGATTTTACAAAACGGATGATTAAATTTATTATTCCAAGGTCGATTCTAAAAGAAAATTGCAACTATTGTAAAAGGAATTTAATTGAAATAATTACAAGTTTGCACCAAGTTTGTTTTTTCAAACAAAATATAAAGGGTATAAATACTAAAAAAAAACTAGGGTTCGAATTGATTTGATTGATCAATAAAGCTTATGAGTATGAATTGATATTTTTTTTAAAATACATATCCTATGGAATCCTCAAATATTATATAACTTGGGGTTTCATGATAACGAACTTTCATCTAATAATTAACTGAAAAGGAGAAAAGCAATTAATCTATTTTAGAAGGAGTGTGATGTCCTTGTTTTTTTATACATGATTTTCAACACGCCCCATCAACAAAACTAAATTTTTTCTTATACTATTTTTAATTACATAAAATCCCCATATTTGAGCTTTAATAGACTTTAATATCATATTAGATAATATGAAGTTCAATCTATTTAGAAATCATTTGGCAATAACAAGAGTAATCTATCTATCTTCTAAAGAGAATGAGAATCCTTAGCTTAATTTTTCAATGTACGTGTAGGATTTTCAACGTTAAAGACACTAACATTGTTCATAATTAGTTGTCTTAACATGTCGAAGATGAGAGGAAATTAGCGAAACCTCCAATATTTTGATAGAAAGTATGTACTCTAATTCAAGAATCTAACTCTTTCCATTTCATACTTAAATGCATACTAATTATTTGAAATTAATTAGTTGGTTGGGGTACAACATACATCTACCCAACAAAAGTATATTTATATGTTAGGTAATCATGTATGGTGTAAAATACGTTGAGAAAGCAAAGGAGAAGAAGAAAAACGTCCTCACTAATTGTTGTTTTCCTAAGTTTTTCATATTCTTTGAACCGAAACTAAAAAGTTGATGATGAATCAAACTTAATAAAGATCATATGCAATCCCACACACAACAAACTATTATCCTATCATTATTGCAAAAGTGTAAAAGCCACCCTTTTGGTTTAACTCAAATCATTGCATTATATTTAAATTTTATTATGAACAAATTAGAAAAGATAGAAGACGAAAGAAGAAAAGAAAATATAAACCACAATTTCAATTCAAAAAAAAAAAAGGGAGAAATGTGAACTTCCTTCGTTGCACTTACACTTTTAATCTTTCCAAAATCTATTTTAAAATTTGGATAAGTTTGATAGTTTAAAGATATAATTATAGCAACAAAAATGGTTTTTGCAATATGTTGGAAAGAATAAAGAAGAGAATTGTGTGTATGTAATTTACACAACTTTATACAAATATGTAAAAGGATTAGTTGAAAAAATATTGAGCTAGACTTACTTTACCATAAATGTGTGCATGGTAACTGGTAAGCTTTATATTCTTTTATTGATTTTGGCTCCTTTCATATTCCTTTGTTTTGTACATTTTTATTCTCTTTATAAATTAATTTATGTTTAAACAATGAATAATACTTTTTTTTTTGTGAGATTTTCATATTTGCAAACTTATAACTTCAAGATTTGATTCTTCTTCGGTTGCTAACTTTATATAAATTCAAAATTTAAAACATTCAAAGAAAGACGAAGGATAAAACAATACTAAGATTAGAAAAATAATAATAATAATGCGAAAATTGTACTAAGAAAATGTCACAAGAGAAATGTGGAGTCAATGCACTAAAATGATGGCCTTATAGTTTTTGATTTCATTATAACTTATAAACAAAATTTAAAGACTTGGAAGCATTAGTTTAACAATCATTTTCACATTTTTCAAATTATATTCTATATCTATTACCAACCACATTTTGTACACGTCTTCTAAGTAAATTAAACATCATCATTATTTTGCATTATATTATTTCAAATTAGTTGGTACCTATATATATATATATATATCACTCATCATTTTTATGTTAGGTAATCATGTATTGTTTTAAATACACTCCCAACCTGAATAATATATATACTTACGTCTACTCTAATTCTTAGTTCAATTCTTGTAAAAGTAGATGATATATCAAACTTAAATAAATAACACACAATCTCGTACAATATAATTTATCGACAGATTTAGTTTACGTTTAGGTGATTCAAGTAGGGGTGTTCAAAAAGACCAGTAATCTGACCAATTCGAATTATCCATAACCCAGACGTAAAGGTTGGGTTGGGTTGGGTAATTAGAAAATTGAAGAAAAAAAAGGTTGAGTCGGATAGCCGAGTCGTGCAAGTAAGGGATTGAGTTAACCTGAGCCTACTCGATTATGTGTATAATATACATATATATAATTCTCTTCTTTGTTTCCAATCTTGATTGAACTCGGCCCAGAGATGGTTCGAGTTCTAGGTTTCTTAACATCTCTACCTTCCATCTCGATCGAACAAGCACCAATTAGCCCAAGAACTCAATCTTTAAAGCTTTTTGTCCTTTATCTCGGTCGAAAAACACTGAGATTAGCTTTGGGATTTCACCTCTTTCTTCAATTTCGTCCAAAATTTCACTTCTTTCTTCAACTTGTGAACTCGAATTTTTTGGGTTTGAGTTAGGTTGACCCTTGTATACTGAATCAATAGAGTTCATTGTTTGCCAACTCATACTTTGGATTGATCCATAATTTTCTTCAAACCCGATTGTAACCCAACTTATGTACACCCCTAGACTCAAGTCCTCTAATACAAATTTATGTTCTTTATATATATAAGTAAAATAATATCAATACTAATAACTAGTTCAACAGAAAAACTACCATTCAATCTCCTTTAAATCCATGATATCATGTCCTACTACTTGTATTATTATTATTTTACTAAATGATAAAGCTTTTCATCAACAAATTTGTTTAGATACGGTAAAGTCTTAATATAACAAAATATTAATACTGTGATAATGGTGAAAACATAAAGAGAAGAATGATTGAAATTGGAAAAGAGAAGTGTGTTGTTATGTGGAATTGGTCAGATAATGTGAGGAGGGGATAGCATAGCATAGTAATGGTAATGGTTAGGATCACATGCTCAATAATTCAAATTTGTTCTCAAAATGAGATGGGGCCAAAAGGAAGTTTAAAATGTATAATATAAAGTGCTAAAGTAGGTTTTAAATAAAGAAAAACGAGAGAGATGAGTATAGGGTGTCAGTGGATGAAAGTGAAACGTTTTGGCAGAGACGATAGGGTTATTATTAAAGATTATTATTCCATTTCTTATAAACTCAAAATGCAGATTCTAAAAATATTCTTCATTTATAAAACCATGACCAATTTTATTTGTTTTTAAATAATCTACATAGGCAGGCTTGTTTTCTCATAATTTTGTTGTTTAATGCCATTTTTTTTATCTTTGATTTTAAAAACACAAAAACAATACTGAGTAATGTTTATAGTCTTAATTTCTAAAAATTAAAATAAAATGTTTTATTTGAGCTTTGGTTTAATTGAAGATTTTATTTTGATTTATTTTTCAAAAGTGTTGTGGTATGCAGTTTGGGCCAAAACATTATACAAAATTGTCCTCCAACTAGTGAGTAAAAATTATACAAGTGAAAAAGAAAATAATCGTTTAACACCAAAAAAATCATTTTATCAGAAGGTGGATTTCTAAATGTTTTTTCGAAACCAATTTATATTTTGTGTAAAGAGTGATTAAAATTGGTAGCAATTTTTGGAATAATAGTAAAGTAGAAAAAATGTACCAATATAGCAAAATTCTTAATGATTTTAAATTTAATTAAAGAAAGAATAGTGAATAATTTTGTGTTTCTCACGGACCCGAAAGTGAAAGAAATGGCCCAAACAAAGTGGGCCGAAAAGGGAGGGAGTAGAGATGTAATAAAACGACAGCGTAAGAGGGATTGAGTATTATTAACAATAAATGAAGAGAGCATTGCGCTGTCACAGACAAGACTTCCTTTGTAATACACTCCTTCCTCCCTCAAAAGTGGGCCTTACTCAATACTTAATATTCAATACTCATCTTCTTCTATTATTATTTATTTCTTCATTTTATTTATTAATTATTATTGTGGTTGATCTGATCCAACTTCTCTCCAGTTGCATACTCAGTGTGTGTATGTGTGAGACTATGAACAAATCGAAATCAATTATAATCTCCAAAAGAGAGATTTAACAAAAAGAATTTGCCATCTCCTTTTTTGTTTCCGCTCATTTTTTATAATCTTCCTTTTTCACTTTACCTTTTCCAAATTATTACTACTTTTTTTTGTTTCAATCCATAAACAACTCTTTCTTCACTTCCATGTAATGTGTGGATCTCTGTGGGGGCTCTCCATACAACTTCCTTTTTTTCTTGTTTTATCTTACAATCATTGAACCTTTTTTTTTTTTTTTTTACTTTTGCAGTTTCCCTCTATACAAACTGTTTCTTTTTTCGCAATCTCTCTTTTGGAAAACTTTAATTCATTACCTCATAATGCCGATCAGCAGTGATAAAGATGAAGCTAGTAAAAGGTAAAATCCCCAATTTCTTCTTTCTAATATATTCTACTGTTCTGTTTTTTTTTTTTGTCTTCATTTCTCTTAATTCTTCCTTTTCTTTTATCCTGATCCAGTGGTCGTCTACTGATCTCCATTTCTTGTTTCCACTGAAAAAAAATCCTACTGCCCTAGCTCAACTGCTTTGGCCTTTCTTCAATTCTGACATTTCCAATCTATGGAGGAATCGTTTGTGGTTGATGTTCTAAACGACGAACATACGGTACACAGTTTGTTTGCCCTAAGTTTTTTATAATATTTTTCTATTTTCTTTTTACTTGTTTGTTTCTGGATTTAGTGATTCAGTTTTTGTTTATAATTGTGGAATTATTGTGATGTTTTTGCTGTTTTGGAGTTGTTGTACCGTTACTTGATTGAATCTGTAGTTAGATTTGGTTATGGCTTTCGTGTTGACAGGTGGAAGAGAATGCTTCGACGAAACCACTTCTTGAGGTTTCGGTTTCTTTTGGTAGATTTGAGAATGATTTATTGTCTTGGGAGAAATGGTCGACTTTTTCTCCTAATAAGTATTTGGAAGAAGTTGAGAAGTACGCAACTCCCGGATCTGTTGCTCAGAAGAGGGCTTACTTTGAAGCTCATTACAAGAAGATAGCGGATAGGAAGACTAAGTTACTGGAGCAAGAGAGGGAAATGGAATTCAATACTACTGTATCGTATGGTGGAGGAGATCTGATGGATCATAGTGAAAGGGCTGATTCTGAATCCGAGACGTCCAACCACCATGTTTCTGTTGAAGAAGTTGACCAAAGCACGATGTTGACTGATGAAGTCAGTAGTGTTTATCATGAAGTGGTGAAGAATGATGTTGAAAGTAATGTAGAATGTGAAAGCTTACCAGATGGTGAAAAGGAAGAGCCTGATGGAAAATTTGATTGTGTTGGTTCCGACTCCGAGATAAGCAAACAAGAAGAGGTTGTAGTGAAAGAAGTAGAAACTCCTACTCCTACTCCTCCGGTTGAATCATCTCAAACCACGAAGGAACCTCCACAAAAATTGTTAAATAAAGTATCAGCAGTATCTAAAGTCAAGCAGCAGATTCTGAAACCAAATCGACCAAAAGAATCTAAGAAGGTGATGTAACCTATTATGTCTATTGTTTGGAGTTACTAAGTTCAGATTCACTGACTTCAATTTTTCTCCTTTTGTTTGTGCAGACCACTCCAATAGTTAAGGAACGAAACAGTGCAAGTGTCAAGAAGAAACCGGTATCGTCCACAGCCAAAGCACCCCAGATTTTGACCCCCAAACTCTCCAAGACAACACCAGGACCCACCACACCTGCAGCACGGTCTTCTGTGTTGCGGTCCTCTGTAAACAAGGGAAGTAATTCGTCTCTATTAAGGAGCCGGAATCCATCTTCTGTTGAAAGCAAGAAAGTAGCACCCAAGGCTCTGCATATGTCTCTTAGTCTGGGAACTCCCAACTCTGATCCATCTTCTGTTAACGGAATTAGAAGATCTTTCATCATGGAGAAAATGGGCGACAAGGACATTGTAAAACGGGCATTTAAGACATTTCAGAACAGTTTGAACCAAATGAAATCGTCTTCTGCTCCAAAGATGGTTAGATCTTCTTACCATTCCCGATGCAAATAAATCTAGAACTGCCTATCTAATTTGTATTGATTGAGCAACGTGATTGTTTTATCTATCATCGATTTTGTCATCGATTGAAAGTGTCCTTACTTCTCAATGCTATGGACAGGTTCCTGCGAAAGAGAGAGAAACAACAAAAATCTCCACTCCCGTGGCTGCTAAAAAGGAGAATGGAGGGTACTCTTTTTATATTAGATAACAACTGAATTTCTAGCTGCTTTGCTTGCATGATACGTAAAGTCCATCTTTATCTGGATTATATTATTAGAAAATTTATTAAATTTTGTTCCTTCTTTTTTAATTCAGCAATTCCAACTCATTATTAGGCTACTTTCTGCTAATTATTTAAGCTTTTGCTAAGTAGCTGCACGATCTAGGCCTAATTTTTAGTTCTCTTCTTGGATGAGCAAAATATTTTATGATTATCTTCTTTTTAACAAACACATTCTGCCAACTTTCTTATTATGTGATAGGATGCACAAATTAAGTGGTACAATAAGAGGTGCAGACAACAAAACTGTCAGGGTTGCTCCATCTCAAAAGTTGGAAGGAAAAGTCAATGCAAAAGTGATTGGGAGAACAAACCTCCAATCAAAATCTAAGGTTGCCCCATCTCAGAAAATGGAGGAGAAATTTAATGCCAGAGAGGGAGGAAGAACAAATCTTCTATCAAAATCAAAGGTTGGTTGGAGTGTAGTATCTTTTTGGTTGGCATTATTGTTGTATTTTCTGTCTGCTCCTGCAATTAATATGCGTTCAAAACTGGTTAATGATAGTAGGTTTTCCTAATTTCCCATTTCATATATCCAAAGAATCAACAACTTTTAATATCTTGCGGCCATTTATCCTCGATATGTTAAAGAATGAGCTTCTTGTTCTTGTTCTTTTTTCCTTTTCCCCTGGTTTGAAGCTAAGATAAGTAGCGAAATTGCTTCCTCTTTGTTTTTCTTTCCTAGGCTTCGGAAGTTAACACACACACTATTTTCTCATACAGGATGCTTCAAGAAACGGGCTTCGCTCTTAAGTTTTGTAGATTGGAAATAAGCCATCAGGTACCCGGAGATGTATCAATGACTAGAACTAAATCCGGTTGGACGTTGTTGGAAATTTCTTCACCATTCTCCCCGAAAGGCTTTGCATAAATTCATTGTAGCCGTCTTTGTTGATCCAGAGTTTGTAGATTGGAGAGGGATAATGAAAGTATATGGTGTCGTTTTTACGAGGTTCATTAGTAATATACAGAAAGCTCGGGGGATCCTGAAACAGCCCCCATTTATATATATAACTAGAAAGGGCATCTGTGTGTATGTTGTATTTTCTTAGAATTTGCCTTTACTTTCTTTCATTTAGTTGCAAATGGTATATATATAATGTATACTTCGTAGTCCCCATTTGCTACATAATGTTTGATGATACTACAATTTTAGTGTAGATGGAGAACTTTGGAATAGACATCATGTTATCTCCTTTTTTTTTCGATTGAATAATGTTCACTCATTGTAAAATCAAAGCTTTTGTAATTCATTTGGATGATGCTTAGATTTGCACATCATAGACTTAATGCTATGATGAAATTTTATCAAACAATTTAAGTACATGAAAAAATGCCCTATTGTTACTTCTTATCTTTTGTTCCTGATTTGATTAAGAATCTTATGTACATTCGTTTATACCAAAAAAAAATCCAAAACTTAGAATACATTTAAGAATAAGTTCTGCTCAAAATTCATCATCTGTATCACTAGAACTCCCTCTAGACTTGTCTGACATAAAATTTTCCGGCAAGTTATGGAAAATGGCTTTTGATCTCCCCGGTGACGAACCCGAACCCGAACCTGTAGCTGCATTTACTGCTGACGATCTCTTCCTCTGGAGTTCTCGAGTAATTTCAACACAAACTCGATCTACCATTTCTAGAAAATCTTTAATTATAATAAACAATTGAAGCCGATTTGTTTCTTTATCTTTAGAACTTCCTGCCTGATAATACTCCGTTGTCTTCATCACTAAATCCATCACCCTCGTTTGTGCTTCTCTCACCATCTTCAGCTCATCCTCTGCTGCGTCAAGAAATTCTCTCATTTCCTTCGCAAACCCACCTTCATTGTTCCCCATTTGAGTCAGGAGCTTCCGGATTTCTTCGGTTCGACTAGTCAGGGACGAACCTGCTTTGACGAAGCTCTCGTAGTCGATCGCTGACGCTTTCTTTACATGAGAGAATTCGGAGCTTAGACCTCCCACCACTGGCAATCCCAACATCATGTATTCCTTCACTCTGTCCTCCTTTGCAGTCGAGTTTTCTAAGCTGCTAAAGCTATTGTCGCTGCTACGGCTGCTATTACGGCTCAAGCTCTTGTTCCTGTTTAAAACACACCTTTTCCCTTCTGCCCTGATCACTTCCTGGACTACAAAATGAAGCAAAGTGGTTTTCCCATCAGTGCTTCGAACATCAGAGAGCTTTCGAAGAGCTGTAAGATTGAAAGCTCTGGCATTTCCTCTTGCAGTTCCTGCATTCAACCGGTTCCCAGCTTTGAGAATTGCTTCAAGAAGTTTCATAAACAATCCTCGTGTCCTAAGCTCCTTGCAAGCGGATTCCAGAGTTTGTAGAGATTCCTTGTGATGGAGAATCTCTGATGTAAAATTCAATCGGAAAAGCATGGAGTTGAAGCGCGTAAAGGCCGATGGAACCGATTTGAGAAGATGGTAAAGGAAAGATTCAGCATCAGCTAGCTTCTGGGGATCTCCTTTGTAAGCAAGAATTTGAGAAATTTCTTCTTGAGTCAGAGCAATTCTTGTGAGTTTTTCAAGAACCTCTGTTTCCAGGCCTTGACCTTCGTTGAGCGCATCGAGGATTTCGTTGCGAGGAACTGTTAAGGACTTGATTACAATGGCAATGTTCTGAGATTTTTTCTGTTCAAGAATGAAAGTTTGCGACGGCCCCGAGTTCCGGCCAACGGCGTTTGCTGAAGAACTAGCTTCACTCCGGGGGGATTTCCGGTTGGTTGCGACATATCCAAACAGAGCTTCCATAAGGTCCCCATCGAATCTGTACTCAAAACGAAAAACTAATCAGTACCCAAAAGAGATTATTCAAGAAACAAGAAAGAGTGTTTAAAAAGATAATTACTTGAAAGAACCGGCGCTCATTTTGTCCCAAACCATGGAATGATCGGCATTGGCAGTGTTCACTTTATCCCAATGCAGGGGCTTCATTTTAACCTGACCATTGTCAGCTGATGAAGAAGCCTCTGCAGAAGATTTGTTACTCTCTTTTGGAGGTGCAGGCCTTAAGGGTAATTTTGAACCGCCGGCCTTGGGCGGCGGTGGTGCTGACGAATTTGCCTTGGCCGGTATAGGAGGAGGAGGTGGTCCTGCGTAGTTGGTCTTGGGTTGAATAGGAGGCGGCGGCGGCGGCGGTCTTGAATTGGTCTTGGGAATGGGAGGTGGCGGTGGCGGCAGTCTTGAATTGGTCTTGGCTGGAATGGGTGGGGGTGGTGGCGGAACGGCCATTGGAGGTTGTTTCGGAGGTACCTGATTTCCCGTCGATTGCGTTGGTGCTGTTGATGAAAGATTTGAACTACTTGGTGATTTTCCAACAGCCTGAACAGAAATCGCAGTAAATTGCGGAGGTTGGTTAAGCTGGGGCGGCGGAGGAGGCGGTGGCGATGTAATCCGACTATCGTCTTCATCTTCGGGTGCAATTTTAACATGCGAAGTTGAAGATTTTCCTCGGAGCAGAGGAATTTCTTGAACAGGCTCAGACTTTTTGGTTCGGTTTTCCTTAACATTACCTTCAACATCCCGATCAAAGCTATTTTTGGATTTCCTTTTCTCAAGTTTCTTCCAATAAATCACATCCAACCCATTTTCATCCACAATAAACCCTTTAAGATTCCCATCAACCCGCGAAAATTCACTCTGAGCAACCACCGGCGGCACTACCGAACCCGAACCCGTCCCTGAATTTACCACCTCTGTTTTCCTCTTTCTTCCGATAACATATCTCTGTATTAAAAAGAAGAACAAGGTGGAAATCAGAGCAACACCCACAGCAGTGACGGCCACCGCGGTGGCGATGGTCTTGGTGGAGGTGGACGACGGGGGATGGTCAACTGAAGAAGAGGAGGGCGAGGGTGGTTGAGGGAAAGGGTAGAAAGTTTCGATATTTTGAGGGGGGCTGAGTTGGGAGTAAGAAACAGGGGAAAGAGAAAGGAAGAAGAGGAAGAGAATAAGGTGCGATAGAGAATCCATGGGAGGATTAGGAGATGGGAAACAGAGAGAAATGAAGAAATGGAAAGATTGGAAGAGAATGATTGTAAAGAAAACATTAGTTTATGTGTAAATGTTTTGGAGTTTGGTGGCTGACAGTTTCAAAGTGAGCAGTTAGTTGTTGTTGTTTCTCTTCAATCCTTCCTTTCCCTTCCCTTTCCCTTCCCTTTCCCTTTCCCTTTGTAAATTCTAAATCCATCCATTTATTTATTCTTTAAAGAAAAAGCCTAAAAAATGCTTCTAATTACACAGCTGTAAATTTCAATTTCCAAATTTTAATCAACATTTTATTTCATTATTAATTTTAAGCTAAAATTTAAACAATTTATCTCTTGTTTATGTTTATATAAGCAATCTTAGATTTTGTTGGTTTCCAAGATAATCAACTACCAAACAAAATCAATCCATTTTATAACACAAGAGAACTAAACCTTACTTAACAATTAACTAAACTAAACCATATGTCTATAATACATAACAAAACAAATACAAAATTCACACAAACTATTCAAAATTGTGGGTCATTTTTTTTAAATATCAAATATGCACGCACCATAGTAATTAAAAGTAAAACGTCCCATTTGCCTTTATAACCTTCTATGTCCCATTTGCCTTTTGCAGTTGGATTCTTCATTCAAATTTGGGTTACACGTTTAACGAAATGTTGTTAATTTTAAATGGAAAGTTGTAGTTAAAAAGGCATTATTGGAAAGAGTAAAAGTGAATAAAGGATTTATTAAGAATAATAATTGAATTGAACACTTAAGGAAGAAGAAAAAAAAGGAGAAGGAGGGAGGAAATTAGGGTTTGGGAAATGAAAGGGAATGATGATTTCGTCAAAGTCATATATTATATAATGAATCCAAAACCCCAAAAAACCATCATCAATTGAAGTTGACCCTATTTAATAAAAGTCGTTGTGTATGTGTGTGTGTGCCCACTTTTAATTCATATATTATGATTCATAATTTCATTCATTTTATTTATTGAAATACATAATTCATCATATTTATTCAAAAATATTTAATTTCTCAACCGACCTTATTTATTTTTGTGTAGAAGAATTTGACCCAATTTGTTCCCATTCTCCAAATTATTATTTGTAAACCCAAAGTTTCCATTTTAATTCCCAAAATTAAAAAGAGAAAAACAAAATCTATGTTTGACAAATTAAGATCCACATGTAAAGAAAAGTATTGGTTTATTAAATCATCATAAAGCTAAATTGACAATCAGATCCCTTTTTATATACATATATATTAAACTATAGTTTGTTTGATGTTACACTTAATGTACATATATCCAAACAATATTACATTTAAGTATAAAGTTATATTATTATTTCAAATACTAATAATAAAAAAACAGGACATGATTCGAAACAAAAATTAAATAAAAAGTGAGGGAAGATAGAAGAGGGTAGGAATTAGGTCACCAACTTTCATTCGTTTATTTGGTCATTTTCTCATTAATTTATAATTATCATATCAACTTGGATTTCCCTAATTTGGATAAATGATTTAGTATGTAATTTACTTTTTACTTTGTACATTTTTCGCCACCCTTTTTATTTAACCCTTTGATTGTGAGACGATACAGTTTTAACCTCTTAATTAACCCATAATTACACTCTAAACGTATAGTATACTAATAACTTAGTACAATTTGAAGGGTGATTAATTAGTGTGTAGGTTGTAGAAAACAAGTTTAGTCACTAACAAGATAATGATATTGATTAATCTTAATACAATTATTTTAATATTGCAAAACCAATTGAATCCATATATTGATGGAGATTGGTAAATAATTATTTAAGAATCTTTCAAACCTACTAATTACGTATGTTAATCAATATTTAAAAAGGTACTTTTAAAAAAATCACACATACTAAACGAATTTATTCTAAAAAAATCAATTATAAAAAAGTTTTCTCTTAGTTTCTTTAAAAAATCTGATTATATGCTTATTTTTTGCCTATATAATTATTTTTTTTCTTTCCAAAAAAGTATAATTACATTTATGAAATTTTAATTTCAATTTTAATAAGCTTTTGTTACCTATAAAAGACTATATAGAGTGAATTATATTTGTAATAATATTGAGACCATGATCCGATCAAAAGCTTCTTCTTAAATGTATATATAGTGACATTACCATATATTAAATACGTATAAGATAAGTGTACAATTCAATGTAAGCATATTTATTTATTATGGATACAATTTTAGAAATTTATTAAACTTTAATTCTTACTCAAATACCCTCATATTATATATGCAATAAAATGTATTTTTCTTATTTTGTACAAAAAATTATGGGAGCATTTTGATTGATTATAGGTATTATATGTGAGTCTACAAATGGACTTTTTTCTTTTTGGCCAATTCATTTTCACCAATAGTCAAATGTGAGGCCACAGAAATATAATTACATACACTTGATAACAAATTATGTTTCTTTCCCCCTAAATGGTCTGTGATGAAATAAATTTTCAATTCATTGATTGTATGTATTAAATATGTCTGTCCACAATTTGATTTTTTGTTTCAATTTTATTTTTCTTTGTTGCTTTTTTCTTCCATTTGTATATTCTTTCAATTTTTGAATTTTTTTGTTTACTTAAGCTGGATTAATAAACAAATACAATATATATGGTCCATTTTATTTTGTGGACTATATGTATGACAAAAAAAGAAATCCAATATAGTGAACAAAAGGAGAAAATTAAAAAGTTTGTGGTCACTCATTTCAACACTTTGTGATATTGATTCCTCATCATTTTGATTATATTCAAACTTTTTGAATATAATTTTGATGGAATAATTAAACAATTTTGTTGGGCTAAGAAAATTTGTAGTGAAGGAACATTTGTGCACAATATGCGAACCAATACAATTTCAAATTTGAAGGTTGGTAGTATAAATTATTGATAAAATATATTCGACTAAGCATATAATATTAAACATTATTAGAAATTGCATTGTGTGAAAAATGTTTACAATCACAAAATAATTATCTCCCCCAATTTCAATTACAAGAGGTTACAAAAGTGTTTGTAATTGAGACGATTTAAAACTAAAGAGATACACTCCTTTTAAAGTAGTTGGATTTTAACACTATTTTAGCTTTTTCAATATAAGATAATTAAAATTAAGGATTAGAAGGAAAGAAAGGATAGGCAATAAGATAAACAATGACTTGAAAAACAGCCATCAATGGCGGATTCAAAGGGGGGCTATAGGGTCCATATCCCAATTTTGTATTATAGCCTACAATACACATCCACATTAATTCTTTTTCATTATTTTTTCAAATATAGCCTTCCATATTCTTTTTCTTCTTTCTATATAATATATACAATTCTTTTTTTTTTTTTTAATTATAGCTAATGTTTTGGTGATAGTTTATTTGAATTTCGTTTAATTACCTTTGTAACTACCCCTCACTTATGTAGGGTCTATACACTATATATATAATAAAATTCCAAACCTAAATAATACATAACTCCACTTATGTCAATTTGGTTGAAAAGTTTGGTTCATTTTTCTTAGCCCTAAGATAAATTATTTGGATAAAAAGAAATTCATAATAACATTAACATCCATAAGTATTATTAGCCTTAATTTAAGATAAGGTTTGGAGATATTTTTGATGCAGCCAAAAAATGGAAAATATTAAAAGTAAAAGGATGAGAAATAGAAATGAGGGAAGTGGGTTGGAATGAGTTGTTGTTGTTGATGACATTGATGGCTGCATTTGGTTCCCTTGTTTGACTTTGACTCATCTCCATAAAGTTTCATATCACAATGTGAAACCGTAGAATTAGTAAATTCAAATTTTAATACCCAACAGACAAAGCCATGCCAATTATGAATCAATACAGACAGTACCCTTTCAAATATGGTTTATTTTCTTTTGTATGTTCAATGTTAATATACATCACATATAACATTGTTGTAGTAATTGTGTATACTAATATATATATATATATATATATATATACACACATCACACTTAGTGTTGTAAGGATAGGACTAAAAATTTTCTCGTCACACATCCCCTTGGGACGTCAACTTGGGGGACCAAATTTAAATGCAAAGCCCAAAATGAAACATCATCATTAATTCCTCATCATAGCAGAATTGGGCCTGGAAAGAAGCCCTTTTTTATGTGTAAAGCTAAGCCATGGGCCACTTGGATGGCCCAGTTGGCCCATCCATCACAACAGGACCACAACCTTTTTAACTTTATTATTATTATTAAAAGAAACCCATAAAATGAAAAACAACACTTTGGTTCTTCAATTGTGGTGATTTTTTTTTTTCCTTTTTAAAGTCTTACCCACCAAAGAAGGAAGAAAAGAGAGAGAGAGAGCCACCCAGTTGCAAAACCCATCAATCTCTTTCTACCTATTTTAAAGATTTGGCCATATCATCTCCACTTGAATCAATAAATAAAACACCCTTAATCAAATCCAAATCAAATCATATCAGAATTAATGGAAAGTTAGGAGTGATATTGTTATTGTATGTGAGTTGATGATAGTTTAATTTGACGGTAAACCCATATATATGAATGAATGAAGGGAATAAGAAGAGAAGAGGGAGAGAAAGTCAATCGAAATGAAGAAAATTTAAAAGGTTGTTTTGGAAAGAGACAATGTTAATAAAAGAAAAAGGGTCCCAATGTTAGGAGTTGTTGTTGTGGATGTGAGATAGGGGAGATTTGGTTTGAGGCATTTTCACAAACAAGACATATGCAAATGCAAGTAGGGGAGGGGAGGGGAGGGTAGCTCCCACAGACAACTTCCATTTCCCATAAATTAAAATTGGGTGAATGCAAAAACATTACACAATCAAACAATCAAACCTTGCCAGTTCATTTTTGCTCCAAAGTTCTCTCTTTACCAGACAAACATCTTCTCTTCTTCTTTTTCTTTTTGTTGTCAATTTTCATTCTGGACTATACCTCAACTCATATGAATTTTACCTCACATTCCATTCTTCACTGCAAGTAACAAATTGTAAAAAACATTTCTAAAGTACAATGATACTTAAACTAGTAGGTGATTTTTGTAATATGCCCAAAAAAAGTTGTAGGTGCTAATTTGTTTTTTTTTAAGTATAGAAACTAAATAACCCTAATCTATAAAGTGAAGACTAAATTTGTTAATTGATAAATATCGATTTATACCATTAAACTTTGAAATTGTATTAATTAAATTATGAACTAATAGTTGTATTGATTTTATATGAGTTAACAAGTTAGTCAAATTTAAATAATTCATTATGAAAACCATATGCATTAATTTTAGATATTTGGGGAGAGAAATATATTTAAGACTTGAAACTAACTTTATGGAAATGGTTCCTACCAAATCAACTGAAACTGATAATGGAATCAACTAAGAGATTATGCCAACTGAATTCGGACAAAATAAAGCTAAATCAAATTGATTGCTTTTTAGGTTTATATATTTAGAAACATTGAATTAATCAATAACACTTCAAAGTTCAAACTAACCGAATCGACTCAATTTAAGTTTATAGTTTATTGTTATTACTAATATTTTGGATTGGTTTTGTTCTCTATACTATTGGGAGTTTTTAGATACGTTATTAACTCAAAATTCGTACCATTTTTTGCTTCCATCTATTTTTGGATAAAATAACATAAAAGTGAATCTAATTGAAAAGAAAAATACTTATATGAATACCATAATTTTAATTTAAAATTGAACTTGGAAAATGGATGATGTTGGACATTGTCTTTCATCGAAATTTGATAGCTATAGAATGCATATTTTTATTTTCCCAATTGACAAATTGGTTGGTGTTAATTTTGATTCATCTCTCCCCTACCTATTCAATTACATCTTTCATTTCCTTTGCAAATAGTCAAGATTTTATATTCTATTTTGTTGGATTTTTATACAAAAAATTTCCACATAAAATAAAATAATTTTTTTTCTTAAAGAGAGAAATTGCTCGGAATTTAACTTCCCCTCTTTCCTTCCTTGTTCGTACATGTGAACCAAATTTACAAGAAATAAAAAATAAATATAGTTTTTTTTTTTTTTGCTTTCATTAGAAACAATAATCTAATTTGAACTTTTTTTTTTTTCTTCATCATAAATAATAAAGAGTAAACAACATTATTTAATCCAAAATCAATATTATTTGTGGTTTAGGGAGACAAGATCTTGCCATGTCTCTTCCACATCTCAATTATATCACCTCTAATCTCATTATCAATTGACGAATTTCATAATTCAACGAAAATTAATCCCAATTTAACAAAATATTCGGAATTTTTTTTATATTAAAAAAATATATGATTGAATTCTCTAAAATTATACATCACGTCTTGCCCTCGAAAAGATTGGACTACTCCAATGCGTTGCGTTTTAGTAATTAACGGCGTTACCCCAAGTCCCTGATCTAAAGGCTAAAACTTAGCGGACAAAACTGGGATTTCATACAAATAACCGTTAAAACTAACAGGACAAGGAAAAGATTTAAGAGGAGAAAAAAAAAGGAAGATATTTAATTTTTTTTTAAAAGAAAAAGAAATAATAACAAGAGAGGGGGGATTGATAGGCTGCTATGCTCACACGGTGTTCCTGATTTATTGGTGGTCATTTAGAGTCGTTCGATTGCGGAGTGGACATTGGAGATGACGGTTCTGATGAAGATGGGGTGGACTGAAGCGAATCCGACGGTGATGATGAAGGTGATGGACATGATGGAGAGGAATCCGATGATGCTGGTGATGAAATTGACGGTGATGATGAAGGTTGATCACACGGCTCTCGTAGCTTCCTTTTATTGATCCCACTTCTTTCATTTCCAGTCTTTTCATCCCCCACCATATATTCCCTGAGCCGTTTCACATCAGATAGTTTCACCGGCTTCACTATGAAATCCTCTGCTCCTTCCTCCAAACATCTGTCTATCCTCGCCACCACGTTCTCCGACGACATAATTACCACCGGAATCTCTCTCAAAGTTGATGATTCCTATATCATTTTTCACCCAATTTCAATTCCATTTTCTCTAAATTAATAACTTCAATTCCAAATACCCAAATCCTCAAAATCTTACCTTAATTTTCTTAAGCAATTCGTATCCTGTCATTCCGGGCATGCAGTAATCTGTTATGATCATATCAACCTTCAACCCCTATTTACAAAACCAAACAACAGTTCAAAAAATATCCGAAATGATAACCTACAGAAAAAAAATAAAGAAAGAAAGAAAAAGACGAGAAATTTCGAGTGTACTCACATCAAACCCAACTTGGGAATTAGTCTCATCTTGCAATCCAAGATATTGTAAAGCTCTAATTCCACTATCAACTGCAGTAACTGTAAACCCCAAAACAGAAGACAAAATGAATTTCCAGAGAAAGAAAAATAAAACAAAATTAAACAGAGGAAGAAGAAAGAGAGGCAGACCTCGACAGGCAGTAAGACGAAGGAGGCGTTCAATTACTGTACGGTCGACAAGGCTGTCATCGACGGCGAGAACATGTACTTCAGAATCAGAGGTGGGAAAACGATCTAAACCGTCAAACTGATCGGACCTCCGGCGACGGGAGAAGATGTGGTTTCTGGCCATGGCGGTAGGAGACAGAGAGAAAGGAATTGAAGAGTTGTATGAGGAAATTGTGTGTGTGGAGGAGGTTAAGGAAAAGAGTTGGTATGTAATATAAGTGTAAAGAAGGGAGAAACAGAGGGAAAGTGTGTGTTAACTTAAGAAGTCTCAATCGGAAATCAAATCTCTGGGTCACAGAGAAATCCCAAATCGGGTGTTTTTAATATTTTGTTTCACTATCTTATTAATTTAAACAAAGGTTTAAGAAACAGAGGATGGGATTCTCAAATCCACTTGGGTCAGATCTCCAAATAAACGCAATCTTGGCGATATCTCGTTTGCAGGCGTCGTTATCGGATACGAGATTTGGAGAGCGAGAAGAGGGAAGGGTTTTATTGGTCAACATATTGGACTACGTGCAACCGCGTTGGAATCAAGAAAGGGGAAAAAGAGTGAGTTGACCGAGGTCAACGAAGGAGGAGACGACGCCGTCAAATCTCAAAGTGGAGAAATTACCGCGCATTTCCGTAAAAGAGAGAGAGAGAGGATTTTAAATCCAAAGGTGAAGTAATTAAAGAAAGGAATGGTAAAAAAAAATGAAATAAATTAGTTGCGGTGGAATTTGGGAAACCGAGGGTGTGCCCTGTGGACTGTGGCTGTCATACACGTGCTGGTCTCGTGTTTTTCTCTTTTTGAAATTTACTTTTAGGGTATAATAGAAAATATATATATAGAAGTCAAGAGAAGGGAAATTAGAGGGGTAAAGAAGACAAAAGAGAGAGAATTTGGAGATATGGGGGAGTCCCAATGAAATCTAGGATGGGACCCACGACATCTTATATTGTCAAGAACTACTTTTTGCTTCATTCTTGGACTTTTTCTTCTCCCTCCCCCCAAACACATACTAAATTCTTACATTAACAAAATTTCCCTTTTATTATTCTCATAAATAAAATAACATCCATCTATTTCTAAATAATAACAATAATTTATTCTATTTATCGCTTCTTATCAAATAATTGTTTAACAATTATGTGGACTCCACAAAATAAATAAAAAATAATTTAATAAATTTATTTCTTAACGTAATAAATTGAATGAGTAAGCATTAAGGTTTAGGTAGTTCTATACATTTATTTTAAACATTATTTATAAAGAGCTAAGAACCCAAAAGTATGAAATTATGAATGAGTTTTTTTACCGGTGATGTGCTTTTATAAATATTTATCGTTTTCTTAAGATTTTTAGAGAGAAAACAAAGTACTAAGTAACTAACCGTTTATGTTTCTTAAGTTCTTATTTCGAGTGAATGCGGATGAGTTTGTTTTTATCTCATCTAATTGTTGAACTAGAATTTAATATATAAAAAGAAATTAAACATTAGTGATAAAGAAAAGTAAAAAAAAAAAAAAAAAAAGTAGAGCAACATATGCTGTAAACCAAATCTAAGGATATCTAGAAAAACGCAGACTTTAGTGGTTGTCTTCCCAATATCGATATTTTCACTTTAGGGTTTCTCGTAGTCAGTTCACAAGTTCACACTATACAGTTCACAGTTCACCACACCCACCTTTATTTATTTATTTATTTATATTTGACTATTTTCAACCCTAATAAAATAATAATCTCTTAAATAATAAACTAATAATAGTATTGAAACAGTGAATCTTGTCGTCAACACAATGTGGAAGAACATCCTTTCTCAACTGTTTCTCCCAATCTCATATTTATTAATGGCTTTATCACCTTCTACTGCTACTATTCTTATTATTACCATTCTTATTTTTAATTCTTCTACGGAAATGTTGAATGGACAATTTGAATATAATCTCTATTTCCTTAGTCAATCAATCACAAATGTAATTTCATCAAATTTGCATCTTTCTCCTAAATCTTACTGTCTCTCTCTCCCTCTCAATTTGTACTGTGTTTTCTTTTTAAGTGTAAACAAGGGTTTATCTTATAATTTATAGAGTACATTAGAAGAGATAGTATTATACAGGTTTAAGATAAATATTTTCAATTTTCATGTGGAATCATCATCTTGAATCAAGAGTTACAAACTCAAAATAGCATGCCATTAAAAATAAAATGAGAATAACAATAGTCAAGTAAGTGTTAAATAAGTATAAGAAACAAAGTAAACGAGAAAGAAGTAACAAAAAGAATAAAAAAACAATCGAGTCGAGCGGTCCAATATGCTCAGCTTTTCCTTAGAGGTCGAAACTAGGGCCACTCTCCTCCCTTCACGCGAGGGGACCATTTTATGGCCACATGGTATTTTCGAATTGTCAACCCTAAATCACTTTTAATTGGGTCGGAAATTCTATAAAATAAAAGTTCATCAACACCATTAAAAGGTAAGTAATTGTTTGATGATTAATTACTAAGTGGTATTAGAGATTTTATGTTTATAAAAAGATATTAAAAGAATAAGAAACAATAATGTTGGAAGCTATAATAAATATGTTACAATGGTTGCCTCTGGCATTTCTTTATGTTAGGCTATTACTTCGCACGTTGGTCAGTACGTGAAATTTAGATCCAACCACCCTTCTTTAAAAGTTGGAATAATTCCATTTCCTTCGTCCCTCCTTTTCCCAATTAACTCCAATTTTCCTATGCCATTTCCAATCTTAATAACAAAAAAGAAATCATATAGAACAGTCTCTTATAAAAACTTGTCGGATATTTAATACTCTTTATTCATATGATCTTTAACACCCACGAGGAATCATCTACCACTCTACTCAACTAATAACAAAATTCTCAATAAATTAGCACATTTTTTAAGTTCAATTTAGACTCTATTCAATTTTTTTTTTCAATACAACCAACGAAGTTTAAAGATTAGTTGACCCTACGATTTGTTCATCACATGCATCTTTTTTTCCTTATGTTTTGTAATATTATTGAAGTTTCTTTAAATTTTAATTTTTAATTTTTTTTTTCACATGAGAGTTCATTATAAACATATTTTAGAATTTGGATGGATATCATTGAAAACATAATTTATAAGCATCTATTGAATTATAAATGTTTAACATTATTATCATGGGGTAATTAAAACTACTAGAGTAAAAGTAGGTAGAGCTAGACGAGTTATTATCTAATCCTAAAATTGACTCGTGGTTAGTATGCGTTGGATCTCAATCAACAAAATTCATACAAAGTATACCTATATGCAATAGGCTCTTTAGCTGGAATCCGCACGAGTTTTGACTAAGAGAAAAAGAAAGTTATAAAATAACTATAAAGAATGGAGATAAAAGGGGGAAAGAGAAGTGGTTGACACACATAAATTATAGTAATTTGGCTAGGTAGCTTACATCTCAACTTTATAATAATTGTGTCTTTTTTACATCTCATTTATACTTATTATCAAATTTGAAGACGAGAAAGAGAATTGAAAAACTTCAACTATACAGTAACAAACAATAAGTTAACTACAATATTGTGCCAGTTGAATTGTATATTGTATTTGGTGTATAATATTCATGCTTCTTCATAAACTTTTAAAATTGTCCATCACACTTTTGAAATTTTAAATTATATAGAGTAATTCGTTTAGACACTTGAAAGACAAAACTCAACTTTATTACCAAGTTAATTTTTAGATAGCTATTATAATAAACATAAATTAAAACAAAAAAACCAAATTTTATATTTTACATTTTAACGACATATCCCTAAACTTTAAATTTCGTGTTAAAAAGTAGATATATATTAATATTAAAAATTAATGTTTTAAATTTATCGTCGATGAAATAAATACAAATTTAACTTTTTTTTTTCTTTAAAAAATAAACATGTAAATTTTAAATTTTTCAAAAAGACAAAAATAAAGACGACGATTGAATGTGTTTTCAAAGAAAAAATGTTAGTTTGTTAATTAAATTTGTTTTTTTATGGAGCTTTCCAACGCCACAAAAAACAAACCCTCTTCTTTTTAAAACAAAACAATCAATCAATATAAATTTGAAACGAATCGAACATACTCATATTGTTCGCACGAGATTTCCAGAGAAATTTGGTTCGTGGAGTTGAGCTTGAGTTGGTGTTGTATTTTTGTGATTTGATGCAATGCGGTTCAATCTCTAGAATTTGATAATCTGATTCTCTCTCGACTGAATGCTTACGCTTGATTTGGAGAAAGCGGAACACGTAATATTCTTGAAGTTGGAGTCTTGGAATAAAGTTTCTATCTTCAAAGGAGCTTCAATATATCTTTAGGATGGTTTACTTCAGGAGTTAGGAAGTCATCTAGTTCTTGGGAGAATTCTCTCTGCACCTTTTGGAGTCAAAAGTTTACAACCCCTTACAAATGAGGAGAACTCCTCTATTTATAGACTTCACTGGTGGGCTTTATGGACATGAGTCTGGTTGGTCCATGGACTAGACCCATGAGCTCAACCACATGAATTTATGTTATATTTAGTCTTTGGACTCAATTAACTTTTTTTTGGGCTTAATTGAACATAGTCTACGTAAATAATATTTAATTGAACCAAAATAATTAACTTGATTCAACGGTTAAGATGAAAATATGTGACATTATTAGAATTGGCCAATTTATGTTTTCAATTTTTAATTTGGGACTCATGTCAATTTTAATTAGTCCCAAATTCAATTATTTGCACTTTTCATCATTAATTTAATATATTAATTTAATAAATAATGTGACAATTTGTGATTTGTCACAAAATTTCTTATTCAACACTCATTAAACCGTATCTTATGAATTTAATACTAACTATCAATTTGAACACCAAACTCAAGCCTATATATATATTTTACACCAATAATATATTTTGATATTTTTACGGAAGATAAAATAAGAAAATCTTTGAAACTTTTATTGTTTTAATATATATATATATATATATATTTAATACACATTTTGATCCCAAATTAAAACAAAATCAATATTTGTAATGTTTTATATTGGATATTATGTGTTTGGTTCATAATAATTTACATTTATAAAAAAAAAGAGGTATATATTAGAATACTATAAAAAATAATAATAATAAACCTATAGTAAACGTTTTATTTTCGTTCTTTAGAGTTAAGTATATAAATATTCATTTCACCACTAACTTAAACTATTATAAGTAATTCAATTTAAAAAGCAATACAAACATTTTTAAAACCATAATTTCTAATTATAGGAAACTAAACAAAAATATTTAGAAAAATATAATTTTATTAGTATTTATCATTTATATAATATATATTTTATAAATATTTTTATGGATTTACTATTTATAATGAATTTTTGTCTAAAATCTATTTCTTAATTATCAAAGTTTGCTTGATTTTTAAAAAACTTGACTACAAAAACAATTTTGAGAGATAGAAAAGAAAAGAAAAGAACGAAATATATAAACTTAATTTTCAAAAGTTATATATGTATATAAATAAAAATGGAATAATGAGTACAAAAGTCCAAAAATATTACAAAAGAGAGGTATAACTTTTGAAGTCGAAAAACCGGCATTTAAAATTTATTAAAACTTTGGAGTTTGGAGGACATGACACGATGATTATAATAATTACAATTCCCAACAAATATATATATATATATCTATAAAATAAAAAAAGGAAAAGGAAAAAAAGGAAGAAAAAAAAAAGGTGAAAGATGAATGGGTTTAGTCAAAATAGAATCTTGATCTAAGTTTATGAAAAAATAGGGCCAGTTGGGGTCACCATATGCCACGTTTTTTTTATTTCATAATTAATTTCTCTAATGTACTTCATTAATCATTAAATTAAGGCAATAATGTCCCCTCTTCTTTTCGCATAATATTCCCTTTCATGATTTTCCCCTTCTGTACGGTCTTTCTCTACCAATACAAATAATTTCTTATTAAATTAATGTAATCTTTATTATTAATTAATTCTAATCCTTTAATATATATATATATATAGAAAAGTGAAGATTGTTTTGAGATGTAGTAGAAGGCATGTTTTAGGATCCCAAAGTGAAGGGTTTTAAAAGTGGTCCTTATTAGATTATAATAGTTATGATGATACAACAACATCACTCTTCCACGTTTTTATAAGTTGGTGATCAAATTCGTTGATGCAGTTGTAGGGTTTTACACAAGGTTTTTCCAAATAGAGCGTAATGGAAAGTAGCGTAAATGGATACATTTACAAAATTTCTTAACTTAACTTGATACTTTTGTGTTTAGTTGTTTTGTTTTGAGTTGAACTATACGTAAATGTGAGAGGTTATTCAAACCTCTAACACTTTATTCTATTCTTATATTTTAAATTTAATTGGTATAGTTGGTAAGTGTTTTTTTTTTTTTTTTTGAAGGGTAAACTTTGTGAGAAAGAGAAAAAGGGAGAGAAGAGAGGGGTAAGTGAGTGTTAATTTTAAGAAGATTTGGTATATCTTTTGAGTGAGAGAGAAAAAGAGAGAGAGATTCGAAGAAAAGAAGAAAAAAAGGAATGGATAAATGAGATATGATGTTTTAATGAAACAAAGCATCTTTCAACACAAAAATTAATAAAACACTTTGCCAACTCAATAATATAATCTCTTCCCATAGACTTGGGAATTGGGACATACAAACAAACAATTACTTCAAATAAATCATTCATTTTTCTTTTGTATTATCCTTCATAATCTCTGGGATTACGACAACTCACCTATCCAATTCTCTATCTTTTTCTTTCTTTCTAACATAACATTACCATTCAATTCAATTGAATTTAATATCATAAACATATATATATATATATATATATATACACACATATATGTGTTGATTCGTTTTAATTGGGTGGACGGCTCCCTTCTTCCAAATCTCTCTAATTTCATTTTCATATTTTCTTACTTTCATTTCCCATATTCAATTGGGTAATTTATTCATTCTTTTGGGCTCAATCTAATTTTACTTTTAAATTATGTTGATTTGGTGGGGATACGAGAATATATATATATATTTTGTATGTTTATCTATGCGAATCTTTTTTCTTTTTTCTTTTTCTATAGTTTTGTGCTTTTTTCAAGATGTTTGGAGATCCAAAGATGTTATTTGTTGTTGCACAATCTCCTTTCTGTTTTCTCTAAAAGGTTTGGTTTTTTTTTTTAGGAATAGTAGGGACATGCTTTTTTTTTTTTTTTTTTTTTAATCTAAAAATCCAATTTGTTATTTTAAAATAATTGAGAATTATTTTTGTAATGAGAAATTAGGAACCTTTTGAACTGGTGTTATATATAAAGAACTAGAGGTCTTCGCAGTTCGGTTTCAAGCTAAAACAACACCGAACCACAAAATGCAAAAAAAATCTCACACGAAACCGAATCGAAATTGAACGCTATTCAGTTTAAATCCCATAGAATCTTAGGCCACCAAAGCATTGAATTCAATAAAATTTGCCTTTTTGTTTTAAATTCCAAAAAATCTTGGACCATTAAAGCTTTTAGATTTTAGTGGATCTTTGATCAACATATTTAACCGAGTTTTATAAACAAAAATTTTATGAACATTTCTTTAATTTTTTTTTAAATGACGTGGTTCGGTATTAAAATTGGTTTAAAACATTAAACCATACCGAACTACATAAAAAGTAGTTTTAATATAACACAAACTGCACTGAATCGCATGCAATCGATTTCAATTCGATTCAGTTCGGTTTTCAAATACATTATGAACACCCTTAAAAAGAACAATCCAACAATCAAACGTCAATTTCTCTTGAGGATGAGAGATAATACAGAAGAAAGAAAGAATTGTCTTGAAAAAGAGAGAATCACGTAAAAAGAAGCGAAAACTACTCGATTATATTGAGTTATAAATCATGCAAGTTGAGTTATACTTATATGTTGGCAAGTGAAGGTTAAATTGTTATATGAAAATGTGAGATTAATTTTTATAGTCCAACGATTTGATTACTGAACAATATACTCATCTTAGAAAATGGTAACTTAATAAACTAACAATACACTAGCACTCTCCATTATACGAAAAATAAATAATTTTCAAAAGTTTAAATATATCCCAAGATTAAATATTAATCAAGATAATGGGTTATCGGTAATTAGAAGTATGAAATGGTTAGAAGGTTAATAAGACAATTATTAAGAATAAACATGATGATTGAGTCAAAATCAAATTATTTTTGTTTAAAGGGAAAAAGAAAATGTTATTTATTAAAACCCTTTGAATTACCAAAAATCCCACATGCTTAAAAAGCTATGCAATTTGCTCCATGCTTGCCTTTCATCCCCTAACATTCTGTCCCTCTCTACTTTATTTATCAACTCTTCAATTATATTCTCTACCACTTGAAAATTAAATCATAGTAGTAATAATAATCATAATTAAGTATTAGATGTAGCCTAACCATGTATTAGTTTAACCTATATATAATTCAATTGATTAAGATAATTATCCTTATTCAATCTAAAGTTTAGAAGTAGTTTTTTTTTTAAAGAAATGAAAATGTGGTAAGAATGGTAAGAAAATTAAATAGGAGAAACTAAATATTACCTAAATCCTTTGACACCCACAAGAATTATTTCTATCAATTGATTGAAAAGATGTATTTTAATCCATTATGATTTTAGTTATGTTTAAAATTACAAAATTGAAGAACATTTTTTAATAAAAATTTTGGAGGCTGATTTTGGTGGTAGAAAGTATTGTACGAAAAATGGCACGATGGGCCAATTGGGCAGATTCGAGTCGAGACCACCGAGAGGAATGGAAGGACAAGTGAGGCCCAAATAGGCCCATATTCCAGTGATATCTTATGATTCGTACCGCGTTAACTCATCAATCGGAAAAAATGGAGTGCGCCGGCAAGGGACGTGGAACTCGTTGCACCGGTTCGGCCACCCGACGGTGTGGTCGCTGCGGAGTTGTTGCTTACTGTTCAGTCGATCACCAGGTTCGTTTATTGTTCACAAGGCTTCCTGAATTTTGCCATCGGTTTCTTAACTCAAATTAGAGCGATTTTCTCTAAGTTTTAGCTTAAAATAGGTGATAACTGGTATTGGGCTTTGAATGAATTTTAATTTATGAATCTGAGAAAAAAATAAATTTCGTCGCAAGGTTATACTATTTTGAATTTTGATGAAAATTGAAACGTGAAACTGAGTGGGGATGAGCTACACAAGTTGAAGAATAATGGTGTTTTTGAAACAAATGTCAAAGTTCAAGGTTATTTATTATTATTTTGCTGTTGTACTTATGGTCATCGGTTTAATTTAGTGTAATCTTTCAGCTTGGTCGAACTATTTCTTGTTTCAAGCCATCATCCTGTTTGAAAATTGGCCATAGGTTAGACATTTGAATGATCATAAAGATGAATGCAAAAGGTTTGAACTACAAATGGAGAGAATTGATGCCTTGAATGAGTTCCCTTTCACATTTTCTGAGGAGGCTACTGTTCAGGTATTGAGTGCGTTCTTAGGATGTTGCATTCCTTACCCTTACCTGGGGCCATAAAACTGATTTTAAATGATACGTTGAACATAATTGATTGAAATGCCTCTTCTTTTGTTTTTGTGAAGTTGTGTCAAAAACAGGAGAGTAGATGCTCATTCTTGAGCAAAAGGGCAATCCACAAAATTGGAATGTGGTTTTACGAGTGTCCTTGTGGGGAAGATGCTACATCTTATAATTTCTCAAGGTCTCCTATCTTGAAATTCCATTATTGAGGGACCTTTTATATTCATATTAAATATTTCTACCATTTCTATTTCACTTGCAGATTAAATGATGACTGGGTTCTACCTAGATTCCATTGTCCATGTAGCGGTATCATCCGTTTCCTAGTTCTTTACTGTTAACTTAATGCCTCAAGAATAATCAAATAAACTTGCAGAACCGCTTTCTCCAATAACAAAACGCTTACAGAGTTGGAAGGACTATTATGATTGGAGATGCATCCCCCTTCACTCTCCTGCTGCTTTGCTTCTTCATTGGGTATGTTTCAATTAGATAAGGTTGGAGTCTAATTAAGCTATTTAGTTTCATAGTCAGCCTTACATGATCTTGTTTAGTTTTTTGTTTAATTGTCTAGAACCCCTTTAGTTTAGATTCTAAGCAAAAAGTTTCCTTTTGTATCCAGATTATTGAACCAGAATATTGGCATGGGTTTGAACTAGGTTTCCTGAAGAAATGCTGACTTCTTTTTAAGAATATTCATCATAGAATGAACATTTATGTGCCCTTTTTCTCTTATTTAGCCACTTACTATAAGTTATGCTGTCCAAGTTGCTGGTTTGGAGCCCTTGACTCCCGAATTTGGCGACACGTTATGCATACATTATCTAGGTATGATTTACCTCCAACTCCAAGCTTCTTTTAGACATACTGCTTATATTTAAATGCTTCTTTCATTTAAAGATACTAACCATAGAACATAACTTATACAAGCATCTATTACTAGATATCCAATTGGATGCTTCTTTCATTTAAAGATACTAACCATAGAATATAACTTATACAAGCACCTATTACTAGATATCCAATTGGATGCTTCTTTCATGTGAAGATACTGACTGTAACCGGTGACTTTGGTTAGATATGTTTCTCATATCAATAATTTTCATACTGGTTACTTAGATCAATGGAACCGTTTATTGGGCACAACTTTGTTATAGGGTTCTAAAGTAAAGAAGACGTGACTCTGCTGCAAGAACTTTCAAACCATAAAACATACAGCAAATTGAAGATGCTAGTTTTTTAGGAATTGATTAGTGTTAGTTTTCTTGTGCTCTTCAGGGCCTGAGAAGGAGCTTCTACAGCTCTCTGTTTTTGCTGAGCTACTTGCACTTTTCCCTGGGGTGGCATTACAAATAGAGTTTGTTGGGCCTAGTATCCCCGAAGAAATGTGAGTTGTGTAGACAGGATGGATTCAAATAAGTTTTTTTTTTAACATGAGTAAAGTGCATCGCAATTCAGGAGGACTGGAAGCTTGTCCCCTTCCTACAACTTTGCTTTGTTTTTGACTATTTATTAGCTATAGCCTAAGAGTCATGTAACACTTTTCAGTGTCCACAATATTTTAAAAAAATGTACTTAATGTTCGCCTCTGTGCTTTGGGATTGCTAGGAATGGTAAGACCATTCACCTTTGCAGTTTTGCTAAGTGCCTTCAGATGGATTGTGTTTGCAAATCTTCATGCAAAGATGTTGACAGGAATGTATATTCTAATAAATATCCACGGTTAGCGTTGAAGCTTCGAACAGGGTTTTACCATGATTGTTACAAAAACATTACCAAAGTTAGTTTCATTCTCTGACTCTCTTCCTTGAAGAAAACAAACTTCTATTGTATTATTTAATTCTTCCACGCTTGTTTTTCATCTTACATAAATCTCTTGGCTGTTTTTCACTACTCGTCTTATCCGGATAGGATTGTTATCCTCACTTAATCATTGCTCCAAATGCTGGGATCGCTGCTTATTCCAGTTGGCTTCCTACCATTGTATGTCGATACTCTTTGCCAACTACCTTATGATTATGCATGCCGAAAATTACACCTAGAAGTAGAATTTGTGTATAAATCGAGCACTTTCTTATTTCTTATATCCATCGTCTTACCTCTTAATCATTTCCAACAGTATAATTGTTTGGATGAATTTATCAGGAATTCATTAAGGAAATAAAAGTCCCCACAATCTTTTCTGATTTCTGTGAAGAAGCTTGCCATCTCGGAGCTTCTTGTTTGAGCAGTGTGATAGGCCGCCCCATTACTTTCCCGGTATGTTTCCTCCATTCTTGTGCCCTCCCCTTTTGACACCAAGAGCACACTATCAACTTGCCTCCTTGTTTTGGATTGCAGATTCAATTAAACCCATTCCGGCAACCAATAGCTATGGAAGACACTGCCCTGTTTCTTCCTTGTTATTCAAATTGCTTCCTCTATGGATTCTAAAACTTGTTTAAACTCAGTTTCATGCTTCTTACGGTAGAGGATTAGGGTTTAGTCAAGTGGTTGTTTTTTTTTTAATTAAGAGAAGAGGATATATTAAGTTTGCCTTCATTGATCTTATATCTTAAGATTTTGCCGCCTTAGGCATATGAGCAACCATGTGCTCTATGATTGAAGGTAGTTGCTTACAGACTTGGTCCATTTATTTTTTTTAGTACACGAATTGAACTTCTAACTTAACTTCTCTAGAGTTTTGTATCATTACTTTCACTTATATATATATATATATTGATAACATAGTAGTATATAATATCATTATTATTATTCCATGGCTCTTCTTTAATATTTGACCAAGTCAAATTGAAACTAATTTTTGAGTGGTTTCGGGAAATTGCAAGTCAACTGAGTTTTGTTGAGCAATTATAGAGATTTTATTTCATTTTTGTACATTTCATTTAGTCAAGGAAATCCTCTCCTACAAAAAAGAGGAAGTAAATATTGATGAATAACTTCTTTGGTACCATATCATAGAAACCATCCCTATTATTTTCTCTATTAAAATGAGTGATTCAATCTAAAAGAATATGTTAATAAGAGGCGAAAGTAACTCCCTTTATATATGGATAGTGCAAAGCCCCTTCTACCCTACCCATCAATTTATAGCTTTCCCCTTACAATTATATTTGTAACTAAATTTAATGTTGTTAAAATTTTAAATAAAAACAAAATCTTTAAATTCTAATCTACAACATCTCTAAACTCTGTTTACTTTTAAAATAAAAAACCAATTGTACAAACAAAAAGTGAAAAGGTTTATTTTTTAAATTTTTTTATAAATTTTGAAAAATTTATATTCTATTGATAATATATATTATAAAAAAGATAGTAATTTGTTTTTAATCCAGTATTACTAAGAGGTATGGATAGCAATGTATGATTTTGCTATAAATATTTTGAAAAGTTTTTACATTTATGATAATTTTCCATTTTTTTTTTAGTACAGCTCAAATTTAAACTAAACCAATAATAAATAAAGACATAAAAACGATGACTTTGAAAATATCCATAAAGGTGCCTGAGAGTTTATCGGGTACGCCACGTTTTTCTTCGTTGATCAACCCCATCGCCAAACTCAATCGGAACTCTCCATGAATAATCAATTAGTCCTAAATTCCCCTTCCCCAAACTCATTTCATATGGATTTTCCCAATCAATTCTAGTCAAAGACTATTCCTAAATGCCCAATTATCCCTAGGGTTTGATTCCCTTCTCTGCAACTTTAATCCCAAATTTCGCTTCGAATTTGGTACAGATTCACGAAGATACCTTACCCATGTCTTCTTCTTCACGATCAACGATATGGGTATTGGTTCTTTGCTGTTTTGCGCTTGCTTTCGGTGCGAATTTGGGTCGGGCTCTGAAGTTACCCTTCAGGGCTAACGATGTTCTTCCGGTTCTCCCACGACAGATATCGTGGCCGGTGCTTAATAATCTTCATACTGCCGTGGATTTGTTGCCGTCTTATGTTGGGTCAGTGACTCCCAGTAATGGAACCATTGAGTGGAAAGGTGCTTGCTTCTTCACTAACGAAGCCCAGATTAATCTTACTGAAGGCGATAGAGGCTTGGGAGGTGGCGTTCTCCGTCTCAAGGTTTGACTTTTTTTGTTCTTTTACTTTCCTCTTATCTGCATTTACATGTTGTTATTACCATGAATTTGGGTTGAGCTTCAAATAGTTGAATGCAATTTATCTGAATAATCTAGCCATTTCAATCTAGAAGCATTGAACTCTACGCCTTAGCCTTCAGCCCTTGATATTTAATTTCCAAGCGACTTGGATTAGTATGTAAACCAAATATTGTTATGGTTTTGATGCTTTGGCGACGTTCTTAGTTGCATTTTGATGGAATTCTACTTACACGGGGAAATCCCAGGTCTTTTGTTGTTCGAATTAGTCTTTTGTAAATTAAAGGATTCTTTAAAAACCGATCATCTGCCTTAGATTTTAGGCTTATAGATGTTATATATGGATGTGCGAACCTACATTGTGACGCAAATCTCTGTATTGATTACTTCCTTCCACTTTTAGACATCGGCAGCACACAGTTGGACCTGTATGGATCTATATGTTTTTGCAACACCGTACAGGATTACATGGGATTACTATTTCTCTGCACGGGAGCACACATTGATGTTTGATTCATGGGAAGAACCTGCCGAGTTGGAATATGTATGTTCTTACTCTTCCTTTTTCGTTATTGAATGCTCTAAAATATAGTTGCATATTGCTAACCATAATGCTGAACTTGAGCAGGTTAAGCAACATGGGATTTCAGTTTTTCTTATGCCGTCTGGGATGTTGGGAACTCTGCTCTCTTTAGTAGATGTGTTACCCCTGTTTTCCAACACCATTTGGGGCCAAAATGCCAATTTAGCTTTCCTTAAGAAGCATATGGGTGCTACATTTGAAAAGCGATCCCAGCCATGGAAAGCAACTATCAAGCCAGATGATGTTCATTCTGGTGACTTCTTAGCCGTGTCCAAAATACGTGGACGGTGGGGAGGCTTTGAGACATTAGAAAAATGGGTAACGGGGTCTTTTGCTGGTCATACAGCAGTTTGCTTGAAGGATGAACAGGGTAATCTTTGGGTTGGTGAATCAGGACATGAGAATGAGAAGGTATGCAAATATCATTTGACAGCTTATTATTCAAAATCATGTGACTATGAGTCGCAAATAAATGGCCAGTATTGGAGTTTGATTTTTAATTTGAGGGGAATTTCTCATGTGTTTCATAGGGTGAAGAAATCATCGTGGTTATTCCATGGGATGAATGGTGGGAGTTGGCACTGAAGGACAACTCAAATCCACAAGTAGCCTTGCTTCCTTTGCATCCACAGATGCGTGAAAAGTTCAACTCTTCTGCAGCATGGGAATATGCTAGAAGCATGTCTGGGAAGCCATATGGTTATCATAACATGATTTTTAGCTGGATCGATACCGTAACTGACAACTTTCCTCCTCCTCTTGATGCTCACTTGGTGGGTTTGGGTTTTCTTTTCCCCTGTAATGTATTTTGTTGTAGTGAACCTTTCATCTGATTGTACCACCAATGGTTACCTGCCTTTACTCATATTTTTCACGATTATATTCTTTATAGTCCATAGATGTCTGGAATGCACTCATTCATGTTGTGGTGAACATGGATGAGGTTTTGGTTACACATGTGCATAAATATGGACATACATATCTAAGGACGATGCTTGTAGAAAAAAACCTCCTTTTGTATGAATTTTCTTGCTGACAAGTTCACTTTTGCAGGTTATTTCTGTCATGTCTATGTGGACTAGGTTGCAGCCAGCATATGCTGCAAACATGTGGAATGAGGCTCTGAACAAGCGGCTTGGAACTGAGGTATGTCAGCAATTTTCACTCATTTTTTTATGTACACAGATGAATGACAGCATCTTTTCAGCAAAACTAATTTTGATGTAGAAATCATGATTGGATTGAAGGGGAACCTTTTTCCCACAAAATCTCACCAATGAAGTAAAGATCAATCAACTCTCTTGACAAGGAAGTTAATAGTTGATTGCCTTCTCATTGGCTATTGGGAATAAGGAAAAAGGGATCTCATAGAATTTAATTCTTGTTCATAAACCATAACGTGCACTTGAGGCTGCATGGATTGACTTAGGGTGTGTTTGGGAGTGATAATTGGAGTAGTTATTTTAGAAAAAAAAGATTTAGATACAATTGATTTTTAAATGATCAAATTTACGTTTGGTAACAAACTCTTAAGTTTGATTTTCAATCATTAATTTTGATACCAAAAGTGATTTTAAAACTATCAAATTACTAAAAAAGGGTGTTTTGGGTATTTTAAAAACTATATAAAATAAAGTGGTGATTCCCTGTTAATCACTTTTACACATTCACTAGAGAGGTGATTCTTGAAAAATAAATTTTCAGTGATTTCTTATTTTTCTAAAATCACTTTCTTAAGGTTGCCAAATACCATATTTATGTGCAAAAGTGATTTTGGCTAGTGAAATATGCCAAAATCACTACCAAACACACGCTTAGTGTTAAATAAGGAATAATGTAAATACTAAAAGTGGTTAAAGAAGATAAGTTTAAGCTTGGTGGACCTGCTTAAGATTTACTATCCTGTAAATTGTTATTTTTAGAAAATTATAATAGGATCGTAGAGTTACCTTGACAAGCTTCTTTGGTTAACAGTTGAAAGACAAATGTTCCAAAAATTCCTCAAGTACTGGCGCAATATTGTTTTCCTAGGTTCTCTTTAGAAATACATACACATGTTGATGGATATCACAAAGGTTCATGAAAAATTCATCAGCAACCTGTGTTAGGCTCACATTTCAATAGGACTATTCTAGTTCATCATTTATCAGTTGAACTTCTATAAAATAATCATCCAAATTGACCCCTTTTTATTTTTACGTTTCTCAATTGTACAGAACATTTGTTGTCTTCTAAACCTCTTTATGGAAGTTTCTAAACTTAGAAGTTAAATTATTAACTTTGGTTCCTTTCAGGACTTGGACTTGCACGACATTCTAGTTGAGACTGAAAAGCGAGGAATTCCTTTTGATGAACTGCTTACAATTCCGGAACAAGATGACTGGGTGTACAGTGATGGGAAATCAACAACATGTGTTGCCTTTATCCTCGCAATGTACAAGGAGGCTGGAATATTTGGTCCTGTATCCAGCTCCATTCAAGTAACAGAGTTCACTGTATGTCTCAATATTTCGAACATGTGTCAACTAATAATCATTCCTTTTTCATAGGCTTCTTTTCCAACATTGAATTTGATTGTCTTACAGATTCGGGATGCATATATGCTCAAGATTTTTGAGGACAACCATACACGCCTGCCAACTTGGTGCAACAATGAAAGTGATAACCTTCCTTTCTGCCAGATTCTAGGTGAGTACAAAATGGAACTGCCTCAATTCAATACCTTAGAACCTTATGCCAATATGAATGAAAACTGCCCCTCCCTACCACCAACCTACGATCGGCCCACTCAATGTTAAACCTTCTTTAATCTACATGTTGCCAAAGAAAATATTTTCAAATCTCTACAATGACTGTATAAACCATGTAACCATGACCACTAAGTCCGAGATCGCATGTCGAGATACAACAAAGTATCTTTTTTATCTGAAGCTACTTTTCCACTGGAGATATTCTGTATGTGTACATAATTTTAGAAGAAATGTCAATGTTATGGTATTTGAAAGGCTGGTGTTGATTCATTTATGATTTACATTACATAACCTCATTAATTAATGCCTAATTGCCTATTCATCTACTAAAATTGGCTTGTTGTACTCTTTCAAACATTGAAATTTGTAGACAAGTAGAGGAAGGTTGAAAATTAGTTTGACTTCTCTGCAGCATTGTTGATGATTTTTTAATATCTAAAGGAAGGTTCCTTTTGACACCTTCGTTGAAGAAACCTTCAATCTTTAAGACGCATTACTTTGATTTTTTAACTTTATTTGTCTTAGATCGTGACCATTTTAACTTATAGTTTAATTGGGATTTGATCACAAACCTGAGATGGGCAACAAGTTTGAACAAATGTATCAACTAAACAACTTTGGTTTCTTATTCAAATCAGAATCTTTTTGCTAAAATTCCACTTTATTTGATTAAAAGCCATCCTTTATCCCTAACTGCACATGATTTTGTCTGTTTTTGTTGGTAGTACAGTTTTAGCAATCTGTGGATGCTTCCCATTAAATCAATTTTTACATTTACTTTTTCTAATATTGAATATTATGACCATATATGAGGGATGGTTCTTGATCACGAGTTTTCCATGTGATTCTGTGTGGATGGTCACATTTTTATCGTACAAATAATTATCACATGTAGTATTTTAGCTTATGATGATTTTGCTAATTGATCTATCAATCTTATTCCTGAAAAAGTAAATCTCAATTCAAGATTGATCTTTTTGATTAGTTTAACTGTTTTAAGTTTATTTCATTATGTTTGTGTATGTTTGATCAATGAACTTCTAATTTTTCCATTAGATCTTGTAGCTTCAATTTTTTAGAAATTTTGGAGATGTTAAAAAAGCTTATTAGATGTAAAGTTTAAAGTCGAAAGGATTTCACTACAAGTTAAAAATCTATTAGACATAATATTGAAAGTTTATGGGTATTTTGAAAGTTTAGAAAGTTTAGATTCTAAACTAATAGGCTAATCTTGTAATTTAACATAAT
Organism: Cucumis hystrix; assembly: GCA_025688845.1. Classification (NCBI taxonomy): domain Eukaryota; kingdom Viridiplantae; phylum Streptophyta; class Magnoliopsida; order Cucurbitales; family Cucurbitaceae; genus Cucumis; species Cucumis hystrix. The sequence continues at coordinate 14,978,027 of CM046892.1, read as the reverse complement.
TATTATTTATACATTAATAACATTAAATTAATATTAACTTTTTATGCAAAGAATTCTAAAACATGTGTTTTTTATTTATTATTATTTATTTATTGGGTGAGCATTCTAGAAGCAATGTAAATAATTAATTAATTAATCAAGAGTAAATAAAATGTGTATTATTTCAAAAAAGGGTCCTTATTCCTGGTAAATTTTGTCGTTCAATATTAAAGTTAAAAGTAATTATAATGGGTAATAATTTTAATAATAATAATAATTAAGTGTATAACACTATGTTTAAAAAATTATAAATATAATAAAGAGTCTTTAACTCATATAGTCTAAATTGCTATATGATATTATATGAAAGACCCAAATTACTAATAAATTTTATAAAAGTCCTAAATGGGCTAGTATATTACATAAATGTAGGACTCAAATTACTTTAATACCCATTTCTATTATTTAATTGATTTATAACAAATATCTAAATGGAAAAAATAATGGGATACGATTTTGGAAAGAAGTGGAAAACCTTTCATGTTTTCCTTCTACAAAAATGGTTGTCTACTCTTTCTAACGTGAATTACGGTTTTTACTTCGAAATTTTAGAGAGTTCGAAAGTGAAGAAGAAAACATTCGACGACCGACAAATACAAAACTTCTCAAACATAATCTAGTTAAAAATTTCGAGGTTAGTATTGTATATATTCAACACATATGAAACATTAGGTATATTAGGTATATTTTAGATATTCAATTAAATAGGCAATCAAATGAAAATGTAGTTTTGAATGTGATACATTTTAAGGTTCATTGAGATTTCGGCGGTGAAAAAGAAAACTTTTGATGACCGACAAATACAAAACTTATCCGACATAATCTAGCTAGAAATTCCGGCTTAATATTGTATATATTCAAAACATATGAAACATTTGGTATATTAGGTATATTTTAGATATTCGATTAAATAGGCAAACAAACGAAAATCTAGTTTTGAATGTGATACATTCTAGAGTTTATTGAGAATTCAACGGTAAAGAAGAAGTACATTTTGGCCATCCTATAAAAAAAATAATAGAACTATATGTCGGTATATAGTATTATTGTATATAATATGGGGTATATATATACTAAAACACAGAACATAACTATTATAGATTGCAGATATATTAAAGTATAATGTAATCAAATACATTTATAAAGAAAAAATATATATGTATGATCATGCCGTTTACTACTGTTTTAGTAATATTTACTATATAAACAAAAAATTGAAACACAAATTCTGTAGGAATTATATATAAGGTATTATTGTATATAATATGAGGTATATATACTAAATACCATATATAAATTTGGATTTCTTACTGTACATAATTATATATGTCATATTGTATATATAATGTGGTATATATGTGTAAGGGCTGCCGACGACGGATGGAATTTTTCAGATTGTTCACGGTTATAATTAATTAACATAAAATTCCATATTAGAAAAGATTTTGTGTTATACTTCATTAAAACAATATTTTCAATTTTTTACCATAATAAATATACAAATTTGTACAAAGAAGTTACGAAAATAATAATGACACTCAAATATTTCTCTATGATGACACTCAAATACTTCATTAAAACAATATTTTCAATTTATTACCATAATAAAGATACAAATTTATATAAGGAAGTTACGAAAATCATAATAAATTGAAAGTACTGTCAACATGGAAATAATTTAAATATAATTACGAATATAATACATAATTAATAATAACTAACAGGTTAATATTGTCCAAAAATTATAAGAATTCCTAATTAAGAAAATAAATTATAATTTAGGACATTTGTGAAAAATCATAGTCAATTTAGGTCATTCATCTAAATCTTTCTATAATTAATAAACTGTAAATTTATATTGTCGATAGATTCATACGGTTTATCAATAACAGACCAATATTTGCAACATAGTCTCTATCATGGATAAATTTTGATAGATTTTGTTATAATTATAATTTTTTATAAATGTTGTTCACTTAATTATTTTGAATCTAATAGTTATATTTAACATTATTCTTAAAGATAACTCCATCAACGAAAAGATGAAAAGTGGAAAAAGGAAAAAAAGATGAATCCACAAATAAATAATAGAGATCATTCGTTTTATGCTTCAATCAAAGGGCAATGGCATCTTAATAAAGAACACTTCATTCTTCTTTTGGTAAAATAAGATCAATCACATTCACTCAATTCCCCCATTTCCAATATTCACTATTCATTCAAAATAATATAACATCTTTTCAAATTTATCAATAGAAATTTTTTGAGTGGAGGTCGTAATGCATTCATTTTAAAAATTGTCACATAATAATTTGTTAATTTTTTTTTTTTTGTAAAAATTGTTTTTAAATATAACAAATTAAATTAAAGTATATACTAACATAGTAAAATGTCACTATCTACAATCGTATATTATCGGTGTTTATTTATATTTGTAAACAATGATATTTTATTGTATTGCTACATATTTTAAACACTTATGTTAATTAAAAGTATTATTTTTTTATTATTGTTGTTATTATAATTATTTTGGAAACTCCATAGAGAGAGGTTTGATTTGTCCAACTCAGAAAGAGTATGAAACATTGGGTTTTGGGAAATGGAATCTTAGGGGCAAGAAATTACATGGAAAGAGAGAATGATTTATAGAGCTAAGTGGGATTCTGATTGATCATTTCAACAATAATAATAATACCATTTTGGTTACTAATTTCTTCTTTCTTTCTTTTTTTTTAATGTAGAACCTGAAAATCCAACAACTAAATTTGAAATCTAGTTCTCATTTTAATCCTACTTTTACTCTAAAACTTTTTGAGTTTTATTTTAATTTAGACTCCAAATTTTAAACTCTTGAAAATTATTTTATACTAAAGCCTAGAAAAATATAAAAACCAATTTCACTTTTAAATTTTCTTTGTTCATCATCTTTTTAACAATAATTTTTTTTTAAAAAAGCTTAATTTTAAAAACTACAAAAAGTATATTTTAAAATATTGTTCTTGTTTTCTTAATACAATTATTGTACTTGAAATGGATGAAAAATATGGTATGAATTTGAAAATCATGTAGGCTTCATTGTAATGATTTGTATTTTTAAGGTTAATAATTAAGTGTGTAACAATTTTTTTTTAATGAAATGCAAATATAGATAAATTTCTATTAGTTATAAACTCTATCATTGATAAATTTCTACTATTGTTAACATAAGTTTAGCTTAACTGACATTTATATGTTTCTGAGAACCACATATTCCACGTTCAAATCCTTCATCTTCAAGTTGTACTTAAAAGACCATTTTTTTAAAAAAAAAACTTCCATTGTTGATATGATCTATCATCATAAAAAATTTGCTATATTTGTAAATTTTTTTACGTTGTGCTAATAATTTGTGTTTGATTGTTGTTTTTGCAAGATCACATTTTAAGTTTTATTAGGTTTAATTACAACATTTTTACTCTTAAATTTTGTTCTTTGGACCTTAACTTCTAGTTGTTTAATTTAAAATAATGGAGAAGTGAAATTTCATGAAAATTTGGGGAAAACTAATTAATTATAATTTTTAAATTAATTATTAAACACAAGCTAACCCTAATAATCAAAAGATTAATGGTTATGCATAACAAATCTTAAATTCTAAAGAATCTCTCATACATACAAAAAAACTTAAACACTCTTTGAAAAAAATACACCAAATACAAATCAAACTAAAAAGGATTTTAAAATTTAAGGATGAAATTTAAACCCACAACACAAAATAGGTATATATATAAAGTTGATGAGAGCAATTAAAAATGAGTTTAAAAGAGAAAAGAAATGAGTAGACCAAAGCAGACGAGAGAGTCAAGAGGAGGGTTCGAATGAGTTTCATTTGTCTGTCTTTCCACCTCACTCCAATTACTTTTCTTTTTCTCACATCACATCATCAACCCACAAATTTCTTCACCACATTTCTTCTCCCTAACTTTTTTTTTTTATTTATTTATATGTTTTTATATATTATTGCCATTTAATTTTGGATTTTAAAAGAAATATTTGCTCAAACTATTAGTAAATATAATTTTATTTAGCTATCATTCTTTATTAGTAATAGAAATAGAGAGTGTCACTTCCTACGTTAAAAGATAGACTACGTTAATCATTAAACGTTGATATATACTCATAATCATAAAAATTGTGTTTGCCTTTTTACAACTTTTTAATTACCATGGTTTTCACATTTTTTTTTAACTAAACATTTGAATTTCCAACTTGATTCTAAAAATAAATTATTAAAGTTTGGATTAAATTTTTAACAAGCACATTTTCAGATACCAATTCTTTAATCTTATTGATTTTTTTTTCAAAATTAACAAAAAGTTGTTTCTTAATATTTTCACTTGGAAAACATATTTACTTTACATATATTTTCTTACATGCTAACTTTATCGCTACTTAGCTAATTTGAATAAAAATTAATTTAAAGAGATGAAATTTAAAATTATTAAAAATTTAAAAACTAAAATTAAACAAAAATTTAAAATAAAAAAACTTACAATGTTAGTTTAAACCTAATTTTTTAAAGATGAGTTTGAAGAATATATATATAGATATATATAAAGAAGATAAGGGTGTGAAGGTGAAGGTGGGGGTGGCTAAAGCATTGGGTAGGGTCCATATTATCTGATCCCTTTAATCAAAAACCCATAATGTAAGAAAATAAAATGAAAAATGAGCCAAAAAGAAGAAGCAAAATTAATTCAAATCAATCAAACCAACCCACCAACCCATAAATTATATAGTCATACCCATAGTCCAAAGGCACACCATATTTATTAATATTCATATATATCAATATTAATCCATTTTTATATATTCCACATGTTATATGTTTATGACAATGATATGCTTCATGACAGCATGCCTACTTGGAAACATTTTTCTCCTAAAGTAGGAATTACTTTTATAAATAAATTCCAATTAGTGGGAAGGATCTTAATAATACACAAATATATATATATATATATATATATATATATATATATATGTTTTTATAGCAAATTGCAAAAATCTAAGAGTTTCCAACAAGCCCTACAATGTGGGCTCCTTATATTTACATGTGTCCAACCAAAGAAAAACCTTTGTGACTCATTTCTTATAAGATAATATTTATTGAAAGACCCATTAGAAAGAAAGAAAGAAATTAAAAAGAAAAAAGAAAAAGGAGGTGAATATTGAATAATAGATATTAAAATATAGGGCTTTGCCTGCTCTATGAAGATATGCCCAAGATCTCATTTTAGACCTTTTTCCCTCATTTTTTTTTCTCTTCTTCTTCTTTTATAAGTTTATATGCTTACATCATTGCCCACTTCTTAATATTCCTTTGTTACCTTTTTCTCAACTACTCTCTCTTACTATTCTCAATTTCTTTCCTTTTTCTTCTTTATTATTTAGTTTAAGATTGGTCCAATATCCATATCGAGATTTCAATCTTATAAATATGTAGTTAAATTAATAATTAAGTTATGAATATATAGTTATTAGTATTTTTATTTATAGTAAAATATTGGTTGAAAATATTATTCGTGGATATTAAACAATATTTTAACTTTTGATTTTAGTTACCATGTTTCTCATACACATCAACATTCATCGTTTTTTTTTTGAACTAATTTTTCACGTTGGTTTCATAAAGTACTGTACAAGATGAGACTTCTCACCGACTTTTTATTAAATTTTTTACTTTTATTATTTGATCGTACAAATAGAATTTGCTTTTGAATTTGGTTTAGAATATATTTTTTTTAATTTGAAAATGAAGGTACGTGTACCTTTTAACTTTAGGGTTATGTTATAATACAATTTACTAATTGAGTTATATGCCTTAGATTTGTTTTACCTCTTTCATGTTTTCATACCCTTTTTGTTTGGTGTATCAATGAAAAGAAAAATGTTATATTAAGTATATAAATTGTGTATTTTTTTATATTATTCGAACTAATTATCCTTTTTATATATATATATTAGATTAAACCAAAATGTTCATTATAAAATGTCACATACTTGTAAGTTATATTAATAGACGTAATTGTTAAAGTTTTTAAAAAATTACTATAATAAATAATTTAGGGTTAGAGTAAAATAATTTATTTATAAGTTAGAACAAAATTTCACCATGATCATAATTCTTAAAAATGAATTAAAGCAAGAAAAAGAAAGGTAGAATAATGGTTTGAAAACAATCTACCAAATAAGCACTTTAATCAACTTTTTAGAAAAAAAGAAAAAAGAATCCAATGAAACTATTAATATTGGTGGGTTTTAGTTATCCATTTGCAGCTCTCTCTCTTTCTCTGAAGGTGATCACAATCCACCAATTTCTTTGACTTTTCTTCTCTAATACTATATCTTTGCCTTTTCTAACATTAATTTAACTAATCAAACTTAATCTTCTCTTTCAAGCATTCGAATATTTGTTTTGTTTTATTTTAACAAAAATACCCTCTAAGTGCTGCTTAATAACTATTACATTAATTCATTTTTCTTATATTACATACTTTTTCCACCCTATTGTTTATATGAATTCTTCCTAAAAAGAAATATCAAGATTATTTTTAATTGATTCGAAAATTTTTACAATCATATCAACTTTTACTTTTGCATGCGTAAAAATTGAATACATAAATATAATTTACTTAGTGTATTTATAACCTTGTTAAAACAAATTATTTTGAATTAAGTAGGAATGAAGTTGATAAATTAAAATATATTTTGCAAATAAGAAAAAGGGAAAACGAAATCTCCATTTGATGAGGAAAGTTCAATGTATATCTAATACTATATTCAAAAGTTATTTAAACACAAAAACATTGCATGAAGGAGAAAAAGAAAAAGAGAAGAGAGACTTCTTCTATGTTCTGACTTTTCTTTTTCCAAATTCATTTAAAACCTTATTTTATTGACCTCTTGGCTTGCCGTTGCCGTTTCATGATGATTATTAAAAATTATAATTAATTAATCACAAACTATTATTCCTTTTTGACATATCAAACACACACACACACACAGTACTGTTTTCAATATTGGATTTTGTTGTAAGCCATTTTCCAAATCTCATTATAAAACAAACCCTAAATCTCTCCAAATCCCCCTCAAATTCAAACTCGTTTAAAAAAAGAAATCCCTTTTGTTTTTTCTCTTATAGTTCCTCTCTACCATGATGGGAAAGGACTCGTTTTGTTGTAACTTTAATCAAGAAAAAGAAAGTGGGTTATTCGGAGGAGGTTGTTGCATGGAGAAAAAAGTGAAACTTTTTGGAATTGAGCTCAACCCATCAAACAATTCTTGTAATAACTTTCATGATCAAGGTGATCACGAAAGTGTAAATTCTTCAACAACAACAGCAACAACAGTTTGTTTTGATCGAAGATCATCATCAAATAAACAAGAAGAAGATGATCAAGAGGAAGCTGCTGATATTGTTGTTATTAGCAATAATAACAATAATAAAAAAGCAACAAAATTTGAGTGTCAATATTGTTTGAAAGAGTTTACAAATTCTCAAGCTTTGGGAGGCCATCAAAATGCTCACAAGAAAGAGAGATTGAAGAAGAAGAAGATGCAACTTCAAGCAAGAAAAGCTACACTTACTTATTATCTTCAATCTAATTCTAACAATAATAATCATTTTCTTTATGATTATGATCCTGATTCTTCTTCTCCCAATTCTTCTTTTTTCATCTCCGATGACTATTATTATAATTCTTCACAGATTAGTTTCAACCAAAACGACGCCGGATTGATCCATTTTGATTCTTCTCTTCCCTTTTTACCTCAACAACAACGACAGCCGTTTTTCACTTTCACACCGCCCGACATGTCGTCCCGACGACCCTCCACCAATCCTGTCGTTTTTCATTCTTCTTCTTCTTCTTCTTCCCCTGCCTCTTGTAAATCTTTGGATCTTCAACTTGGTCTTAATTAATTTTTGCCTTTCTTCATTAATATTTTTCCCTTCCAATCTCTTGTACCAATCCAAACATTATTCTAATTAAGCACTCTTCATTACAAATATATGTCCATGTATAATTTTGTTTAGAGTTTTGTATTTAGAGCAATACTTGCTTCTTACTTGGCCGTGATCTCAACTACGTCACAGATAAAGAAGAGAGATTTTAATTTGATTCCAATCTTGAGATGTATACATCTCTTTGCAACAAATCACTTTTACAAATTTATCTTTTTTTACTGTTAATTACGAGTAAATACTACCCTCTATGCATTGTTTGTAATATTATTTAACAACATAAAAATAAGAAGAATTCGCCGAGTAGTAAAAAAGATGATCACTTGTTGCTGCAAAGAATGAATTCAATCCAGCTAGTAGGTAAGTATTATGGTACATTTTAGATTATTGTTTAATATAATGATGATATTGGTTATGTTAGAACTTTATTATTTAAGGTTTATGTCTAGAATAATTAAGCATCAACGTGATATCTCTAGGAGATAATACATTGTATAATAATGTTAATTCAATTATAGATAGAATTTTGGAAGTTTAAAATTAATAAATGTTAGAAATATTCAAACAGAAAGAAAAGACAAATTTACAAAAAGTCTAAGATTTGTGTACTTGATTTATAAATTTAAAGTTATATTTATTGATGGTTAGAGTAAGAAAGAGTACAAATATATATGTAATTAATAAATATGGTTGCGTTGATTTGTATTTTAAAGCATAGATATGATGACGTGTTGCTATTAATTAATAAGGTTTAACGGAGAAAGGATGGCGGTCCAAAGAGATTATTAATAGAATATATATATATATATATTATAAAGCTTAATTAATTAAAGTTAATTTAATTCTTGAAGTGAATCATTAATTTTAGAATAGTCACGATCTCTTACTAGATCATCCTTGATTTTCCCATAATGACAATTAAATAATTGTTTTCATTAATTAATTGATGTTTACAATTAGTCAATCCATATCAACTAATATCACTTAAAATATACAAAAGGCATTTGACTGCTCATTAAATATATTTGTTTATACTATTAAGAGAAAGAGAGCACTAAGAAAGTATATAATTATATATAATACATATTATAATATTCTTCATCTACTCTTCCACATGTTTATATAAACATGATAAATTTATTAGTGAAAGCATTATATATATATATATATATTAATTCTAATGTTCACATAATATATAGATGTATCTAACTTTCCCTCTTCGATTTTGAGTAATTGACAAAGTTTTATTGGTCAATTTTCGCTTGGAATGCTGGAGGTTGAGAGAAAGAACATAAGTATTTAAAACCTATTGGATTGTGAATTTTAAATTTATATTTGCATCCTTGGAATATATGTATACATACATACTCTTACTTTTGAATACTATTTTCAAATTATACTAAATAAAAAACAAGTTTTTAGAGAAGAATTATTATACGTATATTATCGAGTAATATAAAATAATTTTTTATCCTATTTTACGATGAGACACAACTATTTAAGTATAGGTGTTGGATGAATTAGTTGGTAGTTTAATAGATGCAATTCATATAAATCATATACAAATCTTTAAGATGAGATATGAATTATTCAAACGTATTTATTTGTTTGCATTCAACACGTAATAGACCTAACTAATATATCAAATAGATTGCGATTATTTTGATAGAGTTTTACTTACAAGTGGACGTGTGTATAATTAAAAAAATACGAATTATTTATATTTTAAGAATTGAATCGTGCATGATAGAGAAATAAAATATTTGTATATATTATATCATGTATTTGTATTTGAGTTTTTTTCTTTTAAATTATATATATACACACTGTTCTAAAGAATTAAATTTAAATGTCAACGTGCTTATTACTAGTTAGTTTTAAAAATGTGAATTAAGTCTTAAGAACAAACAAATATTTGTTTTGAAGCAAAGTTTGAAAGATATTCTTAGAATATAAATTAGAAATTAAAGCTAAATAATATATAACACAAACCTTTCGGCCAACCACATGCCCCACCAACTCACATAGTCACATATATATGTCTTTCTTTTGTAATTTCATTACTAAACATTTATAATTTTAATCAAATTCTTAAAAAAAAAAAACAAAAATTTGAAAGACTACTTTTCTTTTATTTTAAATTTTTGCTTAAATTTAAAAGCAATCTTTAGATATAGATAACATAAAAAAAAAAAAAAAAAATCAATAGACACAAGTGTTTATGGGAATAACTTTTAAAAACCAACTAGTGATTTGATAATTAATTAGTTTTTCATTTTTTTACTTTTCAATTTTAAAAATATATTTTTTTAATTTTTATATTTTTCAATTTTAAGTTATTTGGAAATAAAAAACAAAAACACAATCATCAATTCTTTCTTTTAGTTTTTAGACACAAATTTACCAAACATGTTATTGATTTTTTGTTCTTGAAAAACAAAAAACAGTAACCAAAACAAATTAGAATACAAGAACATAAAACTAAAAACAAATAAAGGGTTTTTTGACAACTACTACTCAGTTTTTTATTTCTTTTAAAATGACTCTCTTAGATATCTGATTGAGTTTTATATCTTTATATTTATGTTTTGAATTTCAATTTTAATTGAACCAGTTTTCATTTTTATTCAATGGTGAAAACACCGTTGTTCCCTAAGTATACAAAATTGGATAATGTACTACAAAATCAATTCACTAATATATATCACTGCTGAAAATATATATATATATAATTCACTAATATATATCACTACAAAATTAGGTCATGTCTCTTTCCTTTAAAAAGTTGATCTAATCTAGGGTCCTATATATATATATATATATATATATTTATAAAATTCATTGAACACATGTGACGAAAAAAATTGCCACGTACACCCAAATTTAAAAGCATCTTTTACTCAAAGAAAAAAAAAAGAAGAAGAAGAAGAAGTAGAAAGAAAGAAACAAACATGTATGGACATAATTTGTTATATTGAAAACAATTTGATAAAATTCGAGTTTTTTTTCTTCGAAGTTTTATTTAATTGTATTGTGTAATAAATCAGTATATCATATATGGACTAATTAATTCGAAAAGCAAACTCCTCTAGTTTATTTAAAAAAGAAAAAGAAAGAAAAAAATTTCAAACACATGATTGATTATGTTCATTACTTTTCAAAAGAAAAAGGAAAGGGCTTCACCACCTTTCAAATGTTGGTAGGGTGGGAACAACTATTTATTTATATATATATATATATATATATATATATACATATTTGGTTATTTTTTCTTTGTTAATTTGAAAACATCAATTTCCATTATTCTACTACTTGTGAATTTGTATAACTCACTAAAAATCAAAGTATTCAAACAAATGTTTTGATTTAAAAAAAAAAAAAAAGTAATGGAAATTTTCATCAATAATTAATGATGTACTTGAAATCGAACGTGACTAAAAATTACTAATTCTGGAGCTAATTTAGTAGGCTTGAACGTGTTCCTCCTTCTTTCAAAAAAAACATGTGGTTTGAATAGGTTGAAGAGGCCTATTGGGCTTTGGAAAAGTGGACCAGGGCCTGCAAAGTGTGGACCTCATGACTTTAAAGTCCACCACAAAATTCACACGTTACACGTGCCAATGCCATCATCCAAAATTCCTACTCCTTCTCTCTTTTCTCGTCCTATCAAAACTCTCTATTTTTCGTATCAAAATATCACTCTCAATATCTAATGTAGGTCCAACCAAATAATATTCCTTTTCACTATTTACAACAATCTCCCCATGTCACATTTATTATTACACACCCTAATGTACTAACCATGATGACAATTACATTTCTTTACTTCCACAAATACCATCTCTTTTCCTACGATTCGAAAACGTGAAAGACTACTAGATAAAGACATCTTTGGTGGGATCGTATATATGTTGGTGGTATTGGTTGAGTCATACGTGATTGTGTTGGGATCTCTCTCACTGGTGTATGGTGCGTGCATGTCAATCTACAATGAGTGACTAAGGATTTTGAAACATTCGTTATTATCTATACGTCTTATCTTGTCTTGGTTTGGTATCTTTAAAATGATTTTGACATTTCTCTTTTTGATTGAGGTAAACTCGTCTAACATTATTAGGATTACGATTAAAGATTATGTGGAATTGTCTTAATCATAGATTTAGTTTACTTCGAAGATCTGTAAAAAAAAAAAACATTGTTATTTTTATGTACCTCCACAAATGGAGAAGAAAATATCTAGAGATGCTAATTGCTAGCTAACCAACAAAGAATATAAAGGTTAAAAGTAATTAAAAAAAAAAACATGCCTTTCTTTAAAAAGTGGTTGTGAGGTCTAAGGTGGTTCATAAAAAGCTACATTTTTTTTTGATGCCACATGCCTAGCGTTTCTTTTCAAATTCTATCTTTTTTAATCGATTTGGACATATTTTAATTTAATTTTTAAATTCACGTTGGTTAGAAAAGAAAAATATCCTAATTGCAAAAGAGACTCAAATTTTCTATTGATAAAAAAAAGTAGAAAGGTTCCAAGTATATAACCAAAGAATAATATTTATATCAGTACAGACTCTCATATCTTAAATAGACAAATAATCAACTTCCTTTTTTTCATTTTATAATCGGTTTAACTAAAAGTATATGAATTTGATTGTTTTGTTTTGTTTTCAAGTTACAAAAATCTTTGAACTAGAAAGAAGTAGAAATATTATTAAAGTGTATTTTAGTACAAGTATAAAGGTTTTGAACCATCGACGAAAAATGTATATACAAAAATGAGAATGAGACTTAAGAGTTGACATTTAAAGTTTCTATTACTGAATTTATGCTTTAATTAAATTAATGATAGGCATGGTTAGAAAATTTAGTAACCCTAAACAAATATAGTTTAAGTCAATTATTCTTTAATAAATATTAACTAAAGTCCATAACGGTTTAATTTACCACATTTAAATCAAGTTTATATATGCTTCTAGCAATTATAAATTTGTATCAATTTAAACAATTAATTTTTCATATACAATAATTTAGAAGTTTAAAATTAAAATTGTTTTATAACATTTAGAAAAATATGCATAAAAAAGAGCTATCAATTTCAATTGAATGGAATCCTTGATCCAAAATCAAACGGGCAAACTGTTCATCAATGGACTACAAATAGAAGATTGTTTTTCAGTTTACTACAACGTCTTCTTCTTCCTTACCCATAATGGAGTTTTTGTACATATTATTTTTCATCTCCATTTTTCTCCCTCTAACCTTTTCTCTCAACCTTGAATCTCCTGATCTTCATCGAACCACTTCCATTTCCCTTCATACCAATCATACTTCTTCACTCAGACACCAAATTATCGACCTCGCCAATCATCCCACCACTGTTAATTGGATGAAAACCATAAGGAGAAAAATTCACGAGAACCCAGAACTTGCTTTTGAAGAATTTGAAACCAGTAGGCTTATTAGACAGGAACTTGACAATCTTCGTGTTTCTTATCGATGGCCGGTCGCTGGTACCGGCGTTGTGGCTTTCGTTGGCTCTGGTTCTCCTCCCTTTGTTGCTCTAAGAGCTGATATGGATGCTTTGCCTATTGAGGTTAGATTTTGGATACTTTTATCTTTCTCATTCTAATTCTTCATCCATTAAATGCTAGCTTCTGTTCGATGAAATGACCCATTGAACTTGAATTGTAATTCTTCATCTACTTTCTTGAATTTGGTGTTATGGGAATCTTCAGTTTGTTCTCATCAGTTTATTAATCGCATTTTTATTTTATATGACCGACAATACTGGATTATGACTGCACCCATGGAAGACTTTCGTTCTTGATAAATGCAAAATCAAAATCTAGAAAAGAACAAGCTAAAGAAGTCTAGAACATGACAGAATTGCTAATTTGACAAAAACTCATAAATTACCTCTATGATTTGATAAAGTTCTCATAACTAATTACGGTTTAATCAAACTATAGGGCGAATGAGAATAAATTCCAACTTTCCACAAGACCATTTTGAGCAAATTTGCGATTTGACATTTTTTAAATTAGGCAAAGACGGTGTCAGATCTACTGGAGTCTACAATCAGTGAGGACCAGCCATTGAGATTATAGATTATTATTATTTTTTAAAAAAAGCTTGTCTTTCTCATTTTAATGTGGAACTGGGCCATATAATGATGTACAGTGTAATGCAGCAAGAGAAAGTAATTGTGAGGTTTTCATGCATACGATGAGTGGAAATCTAAAATCAAGAGTTTCGTTTTGAACTCTAAATTGATTTTGATACAGGAATTGGTGGAATGGGAACATAAGAGCAAAGTTGAGGGGAGAATGCATGCTTGTAGTCATGATGCTCATGTTGCTATGCTCCTTGGTGCTACTAAGATTCTGAATCAACTGCGACATAAATTACAGGTTCTCAAAATACATTGCAAGTACTCCTGACTTCCAACAACTTTATGTTTAACTTTTTAAGATGATTATGACTCAATCTTGTATCCTTTTTCTTGTTAATATGTAGATTTCCCTTCAATGCAGGGCACTGTTGTTCTTGTATTTCAGCCAGCGGAGGAGAAAGGAGGAGGAGCAAAAGACATGATAAATGAAGGTGCGCTTGATGGTGTAGAAGCTATATTTGGACTGCACGTCGTGCATGAATATCCAGTGGGCGTTGTCGCTTCACGCCCCGGCGAGTTTCTTGCAGGGTGTGGAAGCTTCAAAGCAAAGATAAAGGGGAAAGGGGGTCATGCAGCAATTCCACAGGATTCAATTGATCCTATTTTAGCAGCTTCAGCAGCAATTATAAGTTTGCAAATCATAGTTTCAAGAGAGATAGACCCTTTAGATTCTCAGGTACTTTGTTTCAGACGAACATAAATGAAAAGGTTTTAAATCCATTCAATTCAGCCTTTTGCAACTTTATGGCCTGATCTGATCATACAAGTGTTGAAAGCTGCAGGTGGTTTCTGTGGCCATGGTTCAAGCAGGAACTGCACTCAATGTCATCCCGGAGTCCGCGACTATTGCTGGTACCTTCAGAGCTTTCAGCAAGAAGAGCTTCCATGCTCTAAGAGACAGGATAGAAGAGGTAATACCGACTACAGGGTCTTGTACAGAACAGATGACTTGTCACTGTAATTTCTGACTGAACTTTTATTGTTCATTTCTTGTGACAGGTCATTAACGGGCAGGCTGTGGTGCATCGGTGCACGGCGGAGATTGATTTCCTAGGCAAGGAACACCCAACAATTCCTCCGATGATAAACGACGAGAAAATATATGAACATGTTCGACGTGTCTCTATGGAAATTGTAGGAAAAGAAAAAACAAAAGTATCTCCAAGCCTCATGGGAAGTGAAGATTTTGCTTTCTTTGCAGACAAAGTGCCAGGATCTTTCTTATTTCTTGGCACATATAACGAGAGGATTGGAGCTATACATCCTCCACACAGCCCTCGCTATAAAATTGATGAAAACGTGCTTCCAATTGGCGCAGCAATTCATGCAGCAGTGGCATATTCATATCTCTTGAATTCATCATCAACATCTGACCACTGAATAATTGTCAGTACATTGTATAACTCAGTTCTTTTCCCCATATTCTACAAACTTGAATAGGGAAATTTCTTCTACTTATTACAAGAGAGTTTTGTCAATGTCAGTATCAATAGGTCATTTGGATTGTGGAATATTGTCTTATACATATCAAAAAGAAAACCAACAAACAAAGCCTGATGAAACAACACCACGAAGACAACAAAAATGAAAAGGAGCTATGGAATATATAACATCTCAATTCTTTTCTTGACACTGAACATAGCAAGAACTAGAAGGCTAAACAGAAGAAGACCAAGCAATGAGAATATCAGCTTATTATCCATCCGTACAAGTGTGTTATAGACTACAAATTTTCTAATTAGTTCGTTGACATTGTTGGATTTTTTATAATATTGTTAAAAATTGGATGAATTTAGATTAACAAAATCTTGATGTTTTTTACTTTGGTTGTTTCCATTTGCAAGCCTTAATACACCATTTCACTTACCTTTTTGTTTATCTAATATTTTCTAAGACACCAATAACAGAAAAGGACTCCATGGCCCAATGGATAAGGCGCTGGTCTACGGAACCAGAGATTCTGGGTTCGATCCCCAGTGGAGTCGGTTTTGCCATTTCTTTTTTGGTTTAATGGTTTGATCGTTGTTGCCGACGCTCTTGATTCAATTACAGTGTGATTTGTTTTGAGTTCAATTCCTTTGTCCAGTCTTTTGCTTTTACTTATCAATCACTGCTCATGACCTTAGCAGCTTAGCATATTTTTTGCGACTTTGTTTTGTCTTGGTGTTTGGAGGTATTATTTATGAATTGAATATTTGACATTTTCGTGATATCGACTTCTTTAAAGTTTGGTTGTTGTGCTTTCTTTTTCCTTTTTTTTTACTATGTTGAGATTCTTTACTACCTTGAGAAATGGTGCCCACACCTTTTGTCGGCTATACAAGACCCCAATATCTGAGACATGGATTGTTCATAATTAAATACAACGTGAATAAAGAAGAATATAATTTAATACAAACAATTAATTTGGTCATGAACTTACCAAATTTTATCAATTTCAACTCTAAATTACATTTAATTTTATCTTTAGTAATACTGTAGACTTAAATAAGTGCAACAATGATCATTACATATTCATTAATTTATCCATTAATTTTAAGAAAAAGCAATGCAAAAGCTTCTCTAAGCTCTCTAATTCAATAACTTAAAAGATATTTCCATCTATTCCGTGTGTGTGTGTGTTTCTCTCTCTTCTTGGTCTTAGAAAATGGCATCCACAAGTTTTGAATAGAGCTACAGTTGAAATGGATTCTTCTCAATAAAATACAAAATGAATGAACAAACCAATAATAATAGATTATTTCACTCACAAACTTATCTAGTTATATCAATATTGACTGAACATAACATGAAAAAGAACTAAAGAATTCCAAGAAAAAAACTAAATAAATAAATTATGGGTCATAAACATATTTTTAGCCCTTTTCTTTTCCTCCAAAAGGATGCAGCTAAGGCTTAACCATGGCGTTACACAGTAACTATCATTGCACAACCAACAATTAATAGGAATTGATGTCATAACGATATTCCTCACTTTTGAATGCATTCTAAAGCCTTTTCTTTGTTTCCTTTTCTTCAATTATACATGGTATGGGATGAACAAAAGATTTGATAAGCGTTTCAAGATCTTGATCAAGTGTGAAGCAATAGGGAATGTTAATAGTGTTCATCATTCTTCATCTATACATAAAAAAAAATTATCTTCTATTCATGCCATAACGCTCTCTTTTGAGTTTGCAGAACCTGCAAAAATATGATGCATATATCAGTCTTAATGATTTCACACTTGTTCTTTCAACTATCACATTTTTTGGCTTTTGTTGAGTTAGAAATCAAACTTACCTTGTTTCTTGAGCTTGTTTCGGAAGCTTCGTTTCCTGCTAAATGCTGCCTCCTGCACCAAGAAAGTGTAAAAGAAGTCAAAACTCAATAGCTGAAGGAATTGATCCAATAAAGGAAATGATGGCTGCAGTTAAGAGTGGTTAGCAAGTGAAGGTGATTCTAAATTGACGGGGAAAACTACATGATATTAAGTGCGCTGGCTATATTGGCAAAGTTAAGTCGAATTATATCTTGATTTGAGGTGTTCAGAGTTGGAGAAGGAAAGAGGGATTATCAAAGAGTGAGCAGTAGTCAGTTTTACAATTACCACAGGTTGGGATAAGTTTTCTGCACGTCGAACTGCTGAAACGAGATCACGGTTAGCTTTAGTGTACAGGCTAGTAACAAGTCCATGTTGACCAGCCCTACCTGTTCTACCAATCCTATGTAGAAAATCCACAGCAGAAGTAGCAAAGTCTGCCTGAAAGGGAGAAAAAAACAGATATTCATCAATCAACTCCATATTAAAAGCAAGGCCATTGGAATGAACAATCAAATGCTAATAGAATTATAAAAGGTGAATAAATCTTGTATGTAATGGTTCCCAAAATAATTTAAAGAATGATGCAAACAAGTCTGATCTACCAAGTCATTTTGATTCTTTTTCTTTTTTATAGAAGAACGAACTAATTTTGATACTTTATGAACTCTTTGATTCACTATTGAATCCTAAATATCGGATCCTGATATGCTAGGCCATCTGCTGAAAACATTTATGAAATGAGAAGCACCTGAATAACATGGGATACATTCGGAATATCTACTCCCCTGGCAGCAGCATCAGTGCATACAAAAACGCCACCTTCCTCTCTGAAATCAGCCAAGATCTTCGACCGCTCCTCCAAACTGCGGTCTTTGTGGTAACGAAAACATTCTTTACCTGCTCCCAACAATATATTGGCCACTGCTTCAACAGTTTCAACTGTGTTTGCAAACACCATGGTTCGGATAAAACCGTCATCAGGAACCCTAAGTTGAGATTTAGATTGATTCACTGCCTTGATGAGTTCATCCACCTGGTTATCAGTGGTCACTTCGACCCACCTCTGCTCCAATCTAAATTAGAATACAGAGTACAATTATTTACCCTAATATGCAGCCAATCGCAAAAATGGCAAAAGGAAACTCAATAAAGTTTTTTTTAAGTACAAACAGGAATGAAGATTTGAACCCAAGACCTCTTGTTCCTTAGGTACATACAGATGTTAGTTGAACTAAGCTCTTAATGGCGACTCAATAAAGTTTGCAAAAACTAAAAAGACACCAACAATTATCCTTTTACTAAGGTCAAATTATGAAATTTAAGAAAACAAAGTTCTAACTAATGTTTGTGAACATAAATGAAAGAGAATGGTGTTAGTAGAAACCAAAGTAGTAACTAATAGCCAATTTTCTAGTACAGGTGTAAATTTGCAGAAACCTTAAGAACTAATTTCTGTGTCTTTCTGTTTTCATAAAAGAAAGTGATAGTATTCAGTTTATTTATGTAAAAGAATGATATAATCCAGGAGAGATTGGGGACTCCTTGCCTCTCCTTACCTCACTCAGAGGGAAATCTTTCTTAAGGGGTCATCACAATGTAGCTAGTAGGTTTGCACCCTTTGATGTATGAGACAAACTATAAATGTGTCTTGAATTTATATCAAG
Source organism: Cucumis hystrix (assembly GCA_025688845.1). Lineage (NCBI taxonomy): Eukaryota > Viridiplantae > Streptophyta > Magnoliopsida > Cucurbitales > Cucurbitaceae > Cucumis > Cucumis hystrix. Next base: position 14,958,846 of record CM046892.1, on the reverse strand, counting down.
TTCAAGTAATTTAAGATTTTCATATCCACACTAGATGGTTATCATAAGATAACCACATTGAGAAAGCATAGAAGAAGAAGGTCAACATAATCCCTCGCAGACTATATCTTACCCTATGTAGTAAAGCCACATACCAACTAATATTACATGGGTCTCACAGATAAAAGAAAAATAAATCCAAATAAAAACTCAGATAAAAATGTAACTAAGCAACATACATATTCTCCCCTTTCTTGCGATCAGGTGTCTATGAATTGGGGCCAAGGTTCTATCAAAAAGAACTTATACAGTATAGCTAGAACAAGACTTCTGATAGGGCTAAAACAAACTCCCACTATATCAAAGCACTACAAGCTACCCTAATGTTCAAGAGCTTTGATCTCTCCCCCTACTAAAGGTTTTCTTCCTTAGCTACCTAACTCATCCACTCAGCTATCTAGGAATTAATTTCCTACGAGTTTCCTTTACACCAAAATGTTGTAGGGTCATGAGACAAAAGTTGTCCCGCGAGATTAGTCGAAGTGCATGTAAAACTGACGCAGACACTCACAGATATTAAAAAAAAACCCATCCTCTTAGTTAATTAGCTTATAGATGTCTAAGCTTATACTTCAATCTTCAAATAGAATTACCCTTGGTCTTTATCAATCCTATTCCTAATCATTCTCTCAAACTCACTCTATCCACTAGCTCATCTTGCCTCCTTCCATGGTTCTATAGTCCTAAAAACCTCGACCAATTACACACACAGAAAATTCTAATCTACCAACATAAAAAGCAAGAGAATCTTGAATCATGAAAACTGCCAATTGCTACAGATAGAAAACAGAAATTTGTAGAACGTCATAGTACAAAATAACTTTAGTGGCCATTAGTCAATTAAACTATTTTAAATTTTTTATGGGAAAAGTGGTTTGATTATCTGAGAAAAGGATCTGCTGGAGCACAAAAAATTTCAATTGTTACAAGTTATATCCCTTCAAAAGAATCTTCTAAGAACTTCACATTTGATTACGACCAACTTGGGCAGTACCTGGGATTGTGGCAGTGTAGGTATTTCCCACTAACCCAACTAGCATCTGGGAACATTTTCCGCAGCACAGCACCAGCAGTCTTTTTCCCATTCACAGGAAGAGTTGCAGCAACAAAAATGTATTGTTTACTGCGTTTGTAACTTTTTCGTACTCTTCTCCAGTCGTTAACTTTCCCAGACACACATTCAGTTTCATCCTGTATACTGTTAGACTGAACTTCGTTATAACTTTCTTCCCCTTCCTTTTCCCCTTCCCCTCCCCCTTCCCCTTCCCCTTCAGAGGAGGTTTCAGTTTGTAGGTCATCCTCATCCTGTACAATAAGCTGGGATAATGGGTCAGCTTCTAATCCCATGAGCTTCTCTGGAAATTCTTTTGAACGCGACAATAGCTTTTCTTCAAACTGGAGCAAGTTTATAAGACGAATGACCTTATTCTGAAAACTGCCAACAAGAAGCATATCTGCTTCATCAAAAACCTGCAGTAGTTTCACGTCGAACAGCTAAAATAAAACATTACATCATGTAAGTAAGATTATTTTGACAAAGAGTGGAAGAAACATACCACGTGCTTCACAGCACGAAGAAACGCCGAACGCCGACTCCTGTTTGGTTCAATATAGTTAAGTAGAGCTGCTGGAGTTGATACAACAATATCCGGTTTGTGAACTGGCCAACCCTGCAGTTAGAGTACTTAGTCAAATATAGAATCATATCAACACTGTCAAAGTAGTATGCTGCACATTTCATTATGTAAATAAATTAAATTCAGCAAGAATTACAATCATATGTTATCTTGGACAACGTTTTCTACCTGTCTTCCACAAATAGCTGCAACTCTGAGAAGCGATTTTCCATGTTCATCGCAAAGGGCATTAGCCATTTGAACTACTTGTTCACACAGCATTACATTTGGACAAAGAACGAGAGAAAGCTTATTCAATGAAGCCAAGTCATGGTTTCCATCAGTCAACTTGTCCTCACCATGTTCACAGCATATCTTATTAATTAGGGGCACAAGGTAACCATGCGTTTTACCGCTACCAGTTTCGGCTGCAATGACCACATCGTTTCCTGACATTATAGAGGGAACGCAAGCAGCCTTAAATGCAAACAAGAATCCATCAGAAGTGATGAAAAAAAAGGTAGAGAACAACAAAGGCATCGACCAAGAAAGATTAAAAGGGGATTGCAAAAGCTTCAATTGACACACTATCAAGATCACCTAAAGCAGAACATGTATCCAAAATATTACACCTTACATTTACTTGAGAGACTAAGTCATTTCTTCTACATTTCCTTGATTTCCTATGCTTCTTTCTATGTTTTCAAGAAAACCAAAAAACCCCAAGTTGAGGGAGAATGAATTCAATCCTATAGAAACAAGCTAAATTCTTATACAAGCGAACATTAATTCACTCCCTTACTATCTTTAAGTACCAAAACATAGTCACAACAGCAACCCCACTAGGCGAAAAGTTCTGCTAAAACTCTAATTTTCTTGACAGGTACCTGAATCAAAGATGGCCTCTGCATTCCGACACTACCGAGAGCTCGAGAAACAGTATCAGAGACCCCAAGTGATGTCCAAGAAACACCTTCTGCCGCATAAAAAGTATCCTTCCCAATTCCATCAGCAGCAGTTGATGCAGCAGAAGCAGCAACAGTCCCAACAGCCCTTGACTGCCTAGAGCATGGTTGTCTCAAACAAACCAACCCAATTCGGATAGAACATGAATTGGGGACCAACAAGTTAGAATTTTTTAATGAGAAAAGTAACTTAGACGATAACGTTAGTCTCTCTAGATGGAGCGCAGAAACGGAGCGATACAGAAGCATTGGCTCTGTAATCGAATCGAGTCTTGAAAAATGCTAACTTTCTACTGTCTGTATTGAGTCACTGTTATCCCTATCTTCTTCTTTATTCTGTGAAATGCTAAAAGAGAGGATTTTTTGTGAAGGGTTTTAGGGTTTAAGCAATCCTTCTACAACAATGATATTAAGCAAAAGGGTCCAACTCAATCTGAACAAGCGGTCCACTCGAATTGTAAGTGGACCCTATCCTGAACACGTGTCAAATTGATTGACGAATCACCATCAAACTTTTGAACACGTGTCTTATTGAAAGGTCAATCATAGTCAAAATACATATTTCAATTTTATTATACGTAATACACAATAATACACAAGACCACACTCCACAGTTTCATCTCGTCCAGAAGAAGCTTTCATGGCGCCAAAACGAAGGAAAAGCCAAAGTCTTTCTGAGGATCCACATGGAATGTTTGCAGGGATGGTTGTCTTCTTAGTGGAAAAGGGGGTGCAAACCCGCCGATTACAGGTTTTACATTTCATAATCTTTCCCTGCAACTTTGTATGTCAATGAATTTAAAATTCGTAATTTGGGTGTTAGTTTTTTTGTGGCTGAAGATTTGGAAACAGAAGCTGGTCCAAATGGGTGCTAGTATTGAGGAGCGTTTGTCGAAAATGGTCAGCCATATATTTGCTTCGAGCTCGGATGCTCTTCTGGAGAAGGTGGACGGTGCTCGTTTGGCTCGCTTTAAAGGGGTTAGTCCTGTTTTTTTTTCGTTGAAGCATTCGTTGATTCTGATTACAAATGCATATTTGCATGTGGGTTCTCATAGTTATGAACTTTGGGGCGATTGTTTGTGAATGATTATTGAAGTTTAAATTTGAATTTCTCTCTGAGGTATTTAAAAATTTGAATTAGGCTGATTTCTACACATTTTTAGAAGGTTCTCTCGTATCAATGGCTGGAAGACAGCTTAAGTTCAGGGGAGAAGGCCTCAGAGGATTTGTACACTGTACGAGTGGGTTTAGATGAAGATGGAAGAGAAAAGCCACAACAGTCTACTCCCAAAAAATTAAAATTGTCTCCCAACAATTCAGAAGCAGTAAGTTTTGAAAGTGGTGGAGATTCAGATGCTTCAACCTTGGTAACAAAGACTGCTACAGGTCTCGAGGACTCCAAATTGAGTATTGGTCAGACAGTAACTAGTCCAAGGACTTCTGATTCTGTTGATAATAATGTAAGTTTCTTTGATCGCCAATTCAAAGGTTTAGTTATGAACATGTTCTTCCATAAATTAGGAAGATTTCAGTTTATAGAATTGTGGCTTGACCGTGGAATTTCTTAAAATTAACTTCCAGTTTTCTTTGGACTGCTCACTTCTAAATTATTTAGTGTGTTCTAATAAGGCGAATGTTTTGCAGACATCTTTGTCATACAGTCCACCAGATATGAATAAGAATATAACTGAGATTTTTGGAAAACTTATCAACATATACAGAGGTGAAAATGACATCCGTCAAACTACTTGATTGTTTTGTTGCACTTAAATTTATGATGGCTTGTGTTTTTTATATTTCAAGCATTGGGTGATGAACGACGGTCATTTAGCTATTACAAGGCGATTCCAGTAATTGAGAAGCTACCTTTTAGAATTGAGAGCATTGATCAAGTTAAACACCTGCCAGCCATAGGAAAGTCTTTGCAGGATCATGTGAGTGAAACAACTGTAATTTGCTCTTATTCTCCCTTGGGGATTGTATTATGTTGAATATTGCTTTTATTCACTCCGGCCACTCTTTTTTGCGTGGAATGCAGTTGTCTTTGTATTGTGTAGTATTTTGCCTCATAAGTCACCTGCAATCAATTTGCTTGTTCATAATATCCTTTTGATTGAGCCACTTTTCGGGAGTTAGTTATGGCCTATTTTTGCTAGGTTAATTGTGAAACTTAGATACTTCAACCTCTGCAGGACATATAGGAAATTCATCCCGACATAGGAGGATAGGACATGTCATTGGGTGAATAATATGGTTCTAAATGCTTTGGAATTTGTATATGAATTAATGTGGCTACAAACAACTATTTACACTAAAAACTTCTATCTGAAATGATTGATTACAGAAGATTAGTGTGCTTGCAGATTCAAGAGATAGTGACTACTGGAAAGCTTTCAAAATTGGAGCACTTTGAGACAGATGAAAAGGTGTTTGCAGGTTTTTAATAAAACCCCAAACCTTCCACTCCAACAAATGTTTCTGATTATCATATACATGCTTGTTCTTCTAGGTTGCAATGATTGGTGCATGTTTGTCTCTTTCTCCTTATTTACATTTTATACTGTATTTTTAACCGTTGTAGGTTCGCACAATCTCCCTTTTTGGGGAAGTATGGGGCATTGGCCCAGCCACAGCTTTGCGATTGTATGAGAAAGGATATAGGACACTTGATGACTTGCAAAAGGAGGAATCGTTAACCCATGCACAGAAATTGGGGTTGAAATATTTTGATGATATTAAACAAAGAATACCGCGTAATGAGGTCAGCTGCTTTACTCTTGTGGATTTTGCAACAGCGACTGATCTTTTCAGTAAATGTGTTCTCAAATTTTTGAAATCCATCTGGTTTGATCATAGGTTCAGGCCATGGAGAGTTTTCTAAAGAAGGCTGGGGAAGATGTTTTACCTGGGGTGAGAACTGAAACATCTGACAATCTGTATCTAAAGAATATTGTTATTAGCTGATATCATCTTGGTGCTTGTACTTTCACGTGTAAATGCTATTATAATCCATAACTTCGATGGTGCATCACATTAAAGTGCTCATATTGTCTTTTTCTTTCTCCGTTGCTTTAGGTTGATATTCTATGTGGAGGATCATTTCGGCGAGGAAAGTCGTCCTGTGGAGATATGGACATTGTAATCACACATCCTGATGGGAAAAGGTTTCAGAGAGATCTCCCCTTGATTTATTTCCTTATGTAATTGTACTCTATTTTAAAAAAAAATGGAAACGAGCCTCTTTACTAGTATTAATAAAATAGTATAATGCTCAAAGAATAAGTGAAATATACCAGGAGCAAAAAGGACTAAATGAACAGATTACAACATAAACCGAAAAAAGAGAGAACATAATAAAATTATGGTGAGCTGGACAAGACCCTCTGGAACCCGAGCAAAACAAGAGGAACTAAATACAAAGCAAAATGAAAATTCTTTCAACGTGGAGCTCCAAATCAGCTGAAATCTTTATCACAAATTGCTTTAAAAATGAATGGAAAGGAAAACACCAAGAAAAGGCAATCATTGGTGCTGCTTCAAGCTTGATTTAAAAATACAATCCTGTGCCCTGGTAGACTTGCTGAAATCTTTCACCACACCAATCAAAACTGCACTTGTAATACTGAAAAAGTCCATCAAAGCTCCCATTCGTCGAACAGAAATCATAAAGGAAGAAAGGATAGAAATAGTACTCTTAAAACTGGTTTTAGTTGATTGCCCGGACTCTGATTATGGGAAGGTAAAGCAGGTCAAATGAGTATATATCCTGGAGCATCTAATTTTGGATTTAAAAACTAAATGGTATAAACATGGTTTATTTGTCATCGCACTGTAAAGGTCTCGTTTGCATTCAATTTCATTCCACTTGAACGCTCTATGAAGCTGTATCAATATAATGCTACTGTCGGATTGAACCACTGTCCTGCAATTCGATTGATTCGATCCATTTCTTTATAGTCCCTTGAGAGTGTTTTCTTCTCTTGTGATTTCAGCCATAGAGGTTTCCTACCAAAATATGTAAAGCATTTAAAGGACATGAAGTTTTTAAGGGAGGATCTGATATTCAGCACCCACAGTGAGGAGGTCAAATTACCATTCCCTTCTGTTTAAACAGTTCCAAGATGCCATGATACGCTTTTCTCAATCCCTTATTTATTTTCACTGTTGAACCACGAACAGGGAACCGATTCTTGTGTTGACACGTATTTTGGCCTTTGCACATATCCTGGAAGAGAATTGCGCCACCGTATAGATCTTAAGGCATAAGTCCTCTTATTTCTAATCTGATCTTTCTTTGACCACTTCTTATTCTAGAATAGGATAGATTCATATCAGTTAAGAACTGATGTGGATGGTAAAAGAAACTCATGCCTGCTAATAAATATGTCCTCTTAGTTATGTTCGTTGTTTCTTAATCCAAACAGTACAGGCGATGGTTTGGATATTTCGTGATATTGTGATTTCTTGGACATTAGTTTCTCTTATCCTCTAACGATATACAAGTTACGGATTAAACTCTTGTAGGTGTATCCAAGAGACATATATGCATTCGGGTTGATAGCGTGGACTGGAAACGACGTACTAAACAGGAGGTTTGTTCGTCTGTAGCTAATTCTATATGTGTGTATTTGAAATAGTTTTCAACTTTGATTTGGTTGTGAATTGAGATTATGTTTACAGACTGAGATTACTAGCAGAATCAAAAGGATTCAGGCTGGATGATACTGGGCTTTATCCATCTACTCAGGGTTCTGGTGGTAAAAGGGTAATGGAAACTTAACTTAGTTAATGGGGAATTTGACCTTCAAATACAGGGCTGTCCCTAACTCATTTGTTGGTGGTTATGCTGCAGGGTGCCAGAGGAACCGCAACTTTGAAGTTTGATACTGAAAAAGAGGTTTTTGAGTTCCTTGGATTTCCATGGCTGGAACCTCATGAAAGGAATCTATGATTGATGATTGTAAATAGAACTCTTTCTTCTTCTTCTTCTTCCTTTTTTGTTCTTTCGAATGTACATAAGAAAATAATGAAAATCAGTGTCCTCTTACTAACTTTTTTGGTTGGCACTCTTAAAAATATTAGTTCATAATGTTACATCTTAAACTTCATGTTATACATTTTACCAATTTTTCAACTTAAAATTTAGGGTGATAATTTAATTTTATTTGTATCCACTTCAATCCTAAACCTTTTGTTTTTAGTACAATTACTGCTTAGTCAACTTTTGATTCAATTCTAAACTTTTAACTTTCCATTCTATCCCTGTTTTAAAATTGACATTAAATATAGGACTCCTTCCAAAAATAGAAAAAAACAATAATAGGATGTCACTAAATTTTATAAATTAAAAATTTTGTTATTTGTTGCAATTGATGCATCTTTAAAAGAAAATTAAATGACAACTTTCATTGTCAATTTCGGGAGCTACTTCCAATAGTGTAGCTCACAAACTCCTAAATTTGTATTTTGCTAAGATTATTTTATGTAAGGCTATTCTTTTATTGAAATAGAAGAGTACAATTTTTTTTAACCTTTATGCTCAATTGTAAACGTCAAATGCGAAGAACAATGAGGTAATTTCTAAGGTTGCATCCACGTAGACTCAATCGTGGGTGGGGGTGCAAAGTGAAAATCCATCGATAAACCCTTCTTCTACGTTCTTCCTAAACCCGAGCAGCAGCAGATAAACATGGCGTGGACTACAACATCTCCTTCTTTCAATCTCCTCCCTTCTCTTTTCTTCCCCTTCCATAAACCTTCTCTTCCACCATCCTTCTTCTCTAATAACCCTTCAACCCCTCTTCGCCTCTCCCCCACCCTCACACTACCCTCCTCCTCCTCCTCCTCCTTCCCAACTCACATTTGCACCGCCGCCGAATACAAATTCCCCGACCCAATTCCCGAATTCGCCGTCGCCGTAAGTTTCCCTTTCCCCTCTCTTCCCATCATTTCCATTTCTCTTCAGTTTCACTTACAAATTCTTCTCTCTTCAGGAAACCGAGAAGTTCAGGGCTCATCTCCTTCAAAAGCTCGCTAAGAGAGATATTTACGGGGATTCACTTCAGCAGGTCGTCGGAATATGCACTGAGGTATGTATGAAATATCATGAATGCTCTCACCTTCTATCTTAATTTGACATTAATATTATTACTCTTACTCTTTATTACTTATGCTGTTGTTCTCAACAACAGATATTCAATACCTTTATGCATACCGAGTATGGCGGACCTGGAACTTTGTTAGTTTTACCTTTTATTGATATGTCTGATGCTATCAACGAACGAGGACTACCGGGAGGCCCTCAAGCTGCTCGTGCTGCGGTCAAATGGGCTCAAGATCATGTTGATAAAGACTGGAATCAGTGGACTGGTGATGATGCCACCTAACGCAGTCCCTACCTGCACTAGAAATTCATTTTTTTCATCTGATTTACCTTAACGTTTTTCCAAACATGGGTGAGTTTGTTCTTGAATGAACTATCCGAGATGTAGGGATGATAGGGATATAAGGATAGAACTTAGATAAAAAGCAAACAGAAACTCTTTCATTGTAACCAAAAACTTTAGTGTATTGTCTGCATGAGCAATCTATATTGTTTTAGCTGTACTTTCAATATGTTAATTTTGAATTATGGATGTTGTCTTTTCTTGTTTAAAACTGATCATTACAGTACGTCACCTTCCTACTGGCTACTAGTACACTTACGGCTTAAGTGTTTTGAATTACATTCACCATATCAGGTTCTTTTGTCCAAAAGAGGGGAGGGTAAGCGTAAGACTAACATTTACAATTCCATGTCCACAAGAGAAAATGCAATGGACACGACACGACACAGTTCCTTACTCTTGATGGCGTTGATTGAGTAGTTCCTCCCTGTCAATGAAACGCTCAAGGAGCTCTTCATCTTGTAAAACCAAGCAACCTTCAGCCTTTACAAACATATCATAACGATGACTGGCAACAGTGTCATAGATACTGTCTCTAAGAGGAGTTGGGATTATCAAGAAGGCGCTCAAGGCTGAGTAAGGAAGAGGCAAATAGGACAATACCCTCAGAGCAGCTGCAAAATTACAATGTATTCCTGATTATATTCACAAAACCAGGAAGTCGAGAAGGGAACAATATACTTTTTGACAAAAGTTCTGTTACAGTAATGGTTATAATTCCATCAACTCAAAAAAGAAAAAGGAAACCTCCTTTCTAAAATGCTTTATCAACTTTGACAATGAATCTTGGGTGTTACATCCACAGCCAGTTAGAAAATAAGGGGAAAGATCAAAGTCATAAATGTAACATTGTAACTGTTCTTGGACAAGGAGGGTTAAGTACCTGTGGAAGCTTGGTGGTAAGAACCATGGCCCTCGATGAACACGAAGCGATGGGAAACATCCTCTCTGTCCAGGCCACTCAGTCTCAAGTATGGTTCAGCAGTTTTGGACTGAAGGCAGCAAAACTTGATCTTCTTATATTTGTCAACTTTTATAACCCACTTAACACCTGCAAATTTTAGCAAAGAAGAACAAGATATGAACACAACTATGGGAGGGGTGGAACAGAATGTCCCATTGCAGCCTCTAGAAATTGAACATATTGGAAGTGAAATGACATAGAAACACGACGGAGAATTAAATGTCATTGGACTCCATAATCCAACTTGGACAAAACTTTCAATCGTCACCTTGGAGTTCAATAGAATTTAATATTGTGGGAAGACTTGTTTCCTTCTTTCTCAAACAAATATCCAATACATACCACACCAAAAAGGATGAGTCTGAAATTAGAGACGGGGTTTCTTTTAAGATTCACAGGTTCTTACAGTCACCAAACTACTCCAAAAGTTGAGCGGTACCCATGTCGAACAGTTCATAGTGTGTAAAGACGAGGGAAGGAAATTCAAAGCATCACACAAGAAAAAAAAAAAAAGGAAAAAGAAAAGAAGGAAAAGGTGTTACAAGATTAAGGCAAAAACCTAAGAGTAGGAGTGGCTTTAAATATAAAATATACAAGAGAGTGACAATCTGATTGTGCACAATTTTGAGTTCTTTGAATCTAACAGTGGTAGCAACGACACGTTCTCATGAAACGGAGGAACCAGAATGAAACAGTAAACAGAGCGATTTAAAGAGGGAGAGAAAAGAGGTCGAACCGCGGTGGCAGAGATGGCAGACACCGTCATAGATAACAACTCGAGGCTGGAGGAGAGTAGGAAACACAGGCTCGGCAGCCGAAGAATTCACAGCAACGGCAGGAGAAACAACGTCCACATAGTCATGAACAACTTCTTCAGGAACATCGGCAATATCCGCAGGTGCAGCAGTAGAGCAATCGATGCCGAAAGAAGACGGTAAAGGTGATGAAAATTTAGAAGAGAATACGCGTCGAAATGAGGAAAAAGAAGATGAAGTAGTAAATGAGGTTGGTCTAATTGTCGCCGTTGATGTGAGCACTAGTTGCCGAAACCGATTCGACAGAACCTTGCTCGCCATTTTGGATCGATCATCACCGCCACCGGCGGTTTGCTCTGTTTCTAAAAATTTCGAAAATGGAATCGATTGGGGGTTCGATTCCGAACATGCTTCTTCCTTCACTCGCAAGTAGCCTGAGACGCCCAAGCCCATAAACCCAATGGGCCTAGATGAAGTATAAGACCCACGAGAACGTAATTGTTAAAAAAATTGAAAAACCGCTAGAAGAAGGGCTAAACCTTCGACCTTGTGGTTAAGGGCCACACGCTCTAGCCAACTGAGCTATTCCAGCTTGATGTTAATGACATGGCCCATTAATAATATAATTATATGTTACTATACACCACTTGTAACAAAGAGGAAGATAATAAAGATTGGTTGTTACTGAAATTCCACTCAATTCAACCTTTTTAACTTATATAATTATTGGTATTCTTTGAAAATTTTGTTAAAACGTCAAGTATGTCGTCATCAACACAAACAGCTAAAAGTTGTTTGTATGCGAGAGTCAAGGATAATAGTATGAATTTTGTCATTTGCTTGTTGGGATATAAGCGAAAATCTACCCACCCAAAAGAATATGAATTTCATGATATATATATATATATCAATTATGGGCTATAATATGAATCCTAAGGCTATTCAAGGACTAAAAGGCAATACAAGAAATCGTTCTATGAGTTCCTTCAATATAAATTGAGCTAATAGAATTTACTATTGTAGTGCAAACAAAATCCCACATTAACTAGATAAGAAGAAGATCTATAATATATAATTGAAAAACAAATATGTTTAATAGTACAAGACGTTCCAAGTGGTTCAAAAAAAGCAAAGTCATGAAATATGCTTATAGCATTTGGTAATATATGGATGATCACTATTCTTAACCATTACTCCTTCATCTTCAACATAAACACAAAAACCCCATCGCAATACTTTATTAATCCATAAATAGCCTTTAATAATCATTCGTTATCAAGCTAGAATATTCATTTTGGATAAATCAATATTATTATTTATCCAAATCATATAACAAAAGAACTTGGGAATCTGTCTCGGCATAGGTGGGGAAAAAAGACTATTTCTCACTGTCATTATCAAAGCCAAAGCCATCTCAAAGAACTAAGGCCCCATAAACTTCCCTTGGTAGTTATGAACAGACAGCTAGAAAAAAAGCCTACCTTCTTGGAATTTATTGACCCGCCAAAATTTATTTTTTTATTTTGGTGGTGCATCCCAAGAGAGACACCATCATCCACTTCCATTTTTTAATATACAAAACAAGATATTCAATAAAATAATTATGATTATTATCACTAATCTTTTTACATAATCAACAAAGGTGTCGTGGTGTAGTTGGTTATCACGTCAGTCTAACACACTGAAGGTCTCCGGTTCAAGTCCGGGCGACGCCAAGTTAAAAAGTTTGGTTTTTTCTTTTCGGGCCGAAGAAACATTTTTGAGTTAAAAATTGGGCCAAAGTATTATTATTAAGCCCAAAAATATCCACATCCTAAGCTCAATTAGAGCATCCCACACGCAATAAATACTAAAAATCGGACTATTATTAGGTAAGATGAGGTTTTCAAAGAGAGCGTCTTATTATTAAGTACAATTAAACAAAAACCCACAATTCTTTTCTATTTAATTATTTCGCCATCAATAGAATTCCATTCAACTAAATGGATCTTCTTAACTAAACAAGAAAGAAAAATGAAGAAAAAGACTTTAGAAATGTTAGAAAATGTAGTCGAGACTTTGACAACCCATTTTTGTCAAATTAAATGACGATTGAAAACCCACGATTATCTCCTTTACTTAGACTTGTATTTAGTAGTAGGTAGCATTTCTTTCGGACTATGTTAAATCATCCCTTCATCCAAATAAACATCATATCATTTAACATTTTGGCTTTTCACTATATTTAAAATATATATTAAAAAAATCAATACTAATTGTTGGTTGGATAGGAGAGTTTTTAGACCATCTTGATCATATTTAAAACAAAGACAAACATGGTAACAATCCTAAAAATTCATTCTAAAGCTAAACCCAAAAATCAAAACTTAGAATAATATAACTATACAAGGTTTCCCCATTTTGATGGGTTTGAATGGGTCAGCGATGGCAACTTGGGCTTTGGTATATTTCATTATCTTCCAAACTTTTTAAGGTTTGGTGTAAGAGAATAATATTATAATAAATAAGATAATAAAGAACCAAAGTTAATTATATATTGCTGTCATTAGCAACAAAAATAGGATCACCATATATATATATATATATATGGTCATTTAATTAATGATTAAATATATTTTAGTGAAAAGTGATTTTTGTAATGGTGGAGAAACAGCTCCAAAGTATTGACAAAAGCCGCCTTCTCCCCTTTCTTTGTTATTTGTTTTTTTCATTCTAATTTCATAATATTACAATACTTTGCTTTTGTGTATTATAAAGTTTTTGGGAAGACTTTCATGGACGATTTTGTGTTCATAATAATAATCATCATGCTTTTTTTTTTTTTTTTTTTTAATATATGAAGATTTTCTCAAGTTCAAATTTAGTTTTATTCTATTCTTATATAAAACTTCTCAATATTTTATCATTCATTTTTTTTAACTATATTATTTTAGTTATTTTGATTAGTTTTTCATTGATTAGTTAACAAAACATAACCCTAACATTTTATTTCGTTTTTTTTTCTTAATTTTTTTCTTAATTATCCATATATGTTCGTTTTAGAGAAATATTTAAAACTATATAGAGTAGGTAAGATGTTCGATCTTGAAAGGAATTTGAATATATAGGTGGAAATAGTGGTTCTTAATAAAATTTGCAACAAATTAAATTTATAATATAGGTGGATGACGATCAATAATTTGTTGTTTTTTCTTTAAAAAATTATATGAATAATTAAGGTTTTGTTTAGTAACTATTTAGGGTATTTGAAACTTAAGTTAGTTATGAGTTATAGCAATCTTATATTAGTATCTCAATTATTGTAATTTGAGTTATAATAATAAGAAAAATTGTTATAAATAATTCAAAAAAAATGAAACCAAAACTTTCAAAAACAAATATATATATATATATATATATATAAATAAAGTTTTAAAACATGACTTGAATGGATCTAAAAATGGTGGTAAGAGATAGATAACACACATCAAGAAATTAAATTTAGAGGTTGAATGGTCGTTTATAGATTTATTATAAAAGAAAATAAAACCCTAACCAAACAAATTATGCCCTTCACTTTTTGGTATTATTATTTTTTAAACTATACATAACGTACTCACTTTTCTAATATAATGTTTTGCAATCTAATATTATATAAGACATTTTATCTATGTTCGTATTTAGTACTGTCTACTAATTATATCAATTTAACCAATTACTATTTAGTTATATTTATAAGGTTGAAGATTAAAGTTATGTACATTATAAATAAATAGAGAAGAAAAATGAGTCGTAGAAGGAAGAATTAGAACAATAGTGATATGAGATATCAATAATTGTGAAGTTTGTTGACTAATGATACTCTCCCAATCCTACGTCCCATCAACTAATTACCCTCATTATCTTCTTTTCTGGCTTTATCTCTTTTTTTTTTCAATCTCCATTTCATTATTATTTTTTGGTTTTTCACTTTTATTTAATTCAAATCAACTTACTAATTAATATGTTGGAAATATTTTTAAAAAGTTGGAGGTTTATTTCGGGCGTTTATGACAAAATCTTTCTAAAATTTCTTGAAATGAAACTAAATGATAATTATTATTAAACATATAATAATTCTTTTTTAACAAAACACACATGAATTTAAAGCTCTCTATTAACTCCAATAAATTGCATACATATCAACTAGGTGTTGGAGTTATATTGGTGAGACCATAATAAATCTATGGAATTTGATATTAATTTAACCTATTTTCCTTTGAATGCATCCTATGGGTAGCTATAATAATATAGAAGCTTTATTTATACCAATTCAGACGGACTTTCACCTAACTTTATAGAGTCATCATCATGATTTGCACTAAACAATTACATCAATTTATTTAACATAAACCCTAAGTTTCAACAACACACAATGTGTTTTCTAATTTATAAATTTCTAACATCTCAATCCAAGCCCACCGACCATTCATAAAAAGCAACATAAATCGGGTCCAATACTATTGAATCTTTTCATCAAAGTTGATTTTAACTATATGTATATTTTACATGCACGCTCCACACACTTGTAGAATTCTATACAAAACCTATTGTTTGATATTTTAAAAAGCTATCCACTCCCATTAAAATTAAGTTTATAAACACACTATGATTCCTATGTTTTGACAAAGCAATGAGGTTTTGAAAATTAAAAACTTAAGTTTAAATTTATTATTATTGTTATTGTTAAAATCAACCCATATAGATTCAAATTTGAGATGATAGCCTAACTTTTGCTATTTATAATAATTTAATTACACGATCAAATTATTTTCTAACTCCTCGAACTATTATACTATTAGTCTTAATGAAGTTTTCACTTAATTAATTTCTTCCATAATATTTCTAAGATACCTAACGAATACATCCATTTCTAAAAATTTGTATATATATTAAATTTGATACTAACATATAATTAGTAGAATAAATAAGAGTTATAGTCTTTTGTTTTTCTATTTTTTTTATTTGTACCAACCACACATGTACTAGTTCTCATCAACCTCTCGTGGATTTTACATGTACTTTTTAAAAACTTTTTATAACATTTTTCCTCAAAGCCAACAAAATCAAATTTTAAATATTATATTTTCACTAAAATTACAAATTGAATCTAAATCAGATTATACTGTAGAGTCTATATATTAACCATATAGTAAGATTACATACTATATTATATAAGTTGTTGGATTTTTTTCAATCTTATCTTCAATATAATATATATATATATATAGAAACCTCTAGAGATCTCACACGTTCTTATTCTCATTGATCTTCTTCCTTTGCATTCATAAACTATTTATTAGCATACATAGATCATTGAAAGGATATATATTGATACATAGCAATAAACAAAAGAGTCTAGCTATTTAAACTTTTTTTTTCCATAACGAGTGAGACGAAGGATAATTAAACATATAATTTCAAGATTGATAATTAATAAAACCAGTATCTTAATTGGATTATATTCATTTTAATGATATACTATTTAAATTCGATAGCAATTAGTAGTTAAACTTACACGATTTACAGTTTAGAGTAATTACAACATATAGCACTTTTAAGATTAATAATTAAATTCATTGCAACATTTTTAAAAATAATTATGAATATATCAAATTCTATCGGTATGATACTTCGATAGATTCCTATATTAATATTAATGATATAGTCTATCGTTTATGAGCTTTGAGAATTAGAATAACTATATCTTAACGTATTTGTAAGTTTTTTTGCATCGTGCTATATCTATTAATACTTCTAAACTTTTAAGTTGAAAATAGAGTTAATGAGAGGTAAAGAAGTATTAAAGAAAAGAATGAAACAAAGCTCAATTAGCATACGAAATATATCCTCCATCAAACATTACATGGTTCAAATTTTATTAAGAGAATATGGAAGGGAAGAAAAAAATAAATAGTGTGAGGAGGCCCACACAACATGAACAATCTTATCTTGAAGGGAAAGTGAGTGGGTAGCAAATAATACAAGTTTTGAAGGAGTGTATATCTATATATATATATATATAAAAGAAGAAAACAGTGAGAATGATAGTGATGTTCCCACTTTAGGAATTTTAATTTAAGCCAATGAGTCCATTCACATATTATATATATATCTAAGTTGTCATGTATTATGCTATCCCAATAGGGGCTAAACCCTTCTCATCTCTCTTTCTTTTTCTTTTGCTACACATATATTTACCCCTTTTCATATCCTATGGCTAGGGGATATTTTTCATCAATAATTGCATTGCGCACACACACAATACAAATACATATTCCTAAACTTTTTAAAAGTTGGATTTGGAGTTGATTTAACAATGAACTTAATGGGTAGCTAGTATGATATATATTTTGTTTGTTTCAATATTCAATTTCATATGATATACTTTTGGTTTTAATTTTTTTAAATCTATTTTAGTCTTTACATATCAACATGCCTACTTGACTCTTCTTTGTCCTAAATGTATGAAAATTTAATATCATTTTGTTTACATTTGTTTTTGCATTATCACTTTTTTTTTTTTGTATCATGCATAATATTGCACTATGTTCAATGGTAAAAGAGTTTTCGTTTGTGGACGTTAAAATTTTAAGTAAATTGGGATAAAAAATATACTTTTTTGTTTAAACATGAATGAATAGAATACATAAAATATCTAAAGAAAGAAGAGGATTTATCTCAATAAAAAAAACATATAATATTTTAAATATAAATAAATACTCTTTTAGTGTTCGAGTTTTTAAAAATTTATGCTTTTAATTCTTGAAAGTAAGCCCTAAGACTTATCAAAATAGGTTTAAAAAGCAGTTTTCAACAAAATTTAGATAAGAGAATTCTAAAAAAATTGTTTTTCTAATTTTGTAATGTCTATAATTATTTAAATTAATAATAAAAATGATTTGAGGAGTTCCATATTTTAAAAATTAAGAAACTAAAAGTTTATAAAGTTCCAAACACACCTATTTTTTAAAATTTGAAAAAAAAAGGTAATTTTAAAAACACAAAAAACTAAATCTAACTATTTTTCAAAATTCGAAAAGAGAGTGATTTTCTCTTTAAATATATAGTTTTAAAGTCTAAATATGCATGAAGCAAAATACACAATCACACCTATTTATATCCAATACAATAGACTTTGAATATGGTTTGGTATATTAGATATTATTTTACATGATATCAAAGCAGATGGTTGGTCAGGTCTTTTGTTCACTTGTTAGGTTTTTTATTGATAGTTCAAGTTTACAAACGAGGAAAGTCTTAAATATTATCTTCTAATCGATAATGCAAATTGAGTATTCAATATATATTACATACATACACAACTATTTATTTTTTAGAAAAGGAAAGAAACAGTGAGAGGGGCTAGAAGTAGGCTAGTACAAGTTTGTATGGGAATGAAAGATTTAAAGAAAGAAAAAAGAATGGGCTATAAGAGATTCACGGGATGGAAATTACCAATCTGAAGCAATGGGAGACATGTTTCTGAGGGCATCTCTTCTTCTTTGTTTGGGATTTTTGTACTCACCTAATTAACTTCAATTTCCTTTGGAAAATAAAATGCAATTCGAATTCCTCTTTCAAATAATAATATTAGGATTCAATAAAACAACAATTAGAAGTCAAGACACAATCACATGCATCATAACATAGCATGAAAAATTAAAAGACTTTGGCAATGTGTATAAACCAAACACTGTACAATTATCTCAATTGGCTGTCAGCATGCACTAAAATGATGAATTTAGTCATGTTTGATGTCTTAACGAGAGATCTAATTTGAACACCCTACTCACAAGAGCAAATCACTCCAAGTGGGACATTTAAAAACTAAATGGTATTAAGAACACAAACGCTAGAGATAGAGAAATAGAACAAAAAATAGAAGAAAAAACACATTTTTTTTTAATAAAAGTGAATGAGACTAGAAACCATATTTTGAAAAACAAGATCACATAACACCTTGACCCAATTTGTAAGGTGAGGTTATGTATTGGGAAAATTTGATGTCATAAAAGGACTAGTGATCCAGACAAGTGTACGATTCAATAATAATAACAATACTAATTCAAATTGGTTTTGGTTTTATGATAATTTAAAATTTTTGAGATGCCAAAAAAAAAAAAAAAAAGAATTGCCAGCCCATTTGATTCATCAACCCAAAAGCTACTACTAATGTAATGTCCTTATTCATTCAAAAATAAAAGGACGAATAGAGCGACCAAAAGCACATCCGGACACCTGCACCCCGCGCTGCCTTCAACTTCCCCTCCCCTGTATTTTCCCCTTGTCTCCACTCCCCCAAACGCCTTTAACCCTTCTCCTTTTTCCCCCCCATTTCCACACACACACACACTACTTCTCCTACTGCTTTTCCTTTCCTTTCAACTCCACACTTGTTCATTTTCAAATTTTACCTATTCTCTAAAATGCCCTTGTTGTTGGGTGATATTTACGTGTATTATATGACAACATTGACATACTATCTCCATATTCATAGATTTAGGTACTAGGGTAGATTTATTACAAGGTATATCGAAAGATTTGGTTTTAGTGATGTTTAATTCATTACGTCAATCAATTAAAGAAATGTGTTTTAACGTTACGTTTGTCGACGTAAGAAACTCGTGCACGTATTCCTTCGACACACTTAATTCTTTGATTTAGATGTGTGTTTGGCCTGTGTGATGACAAGTTAAGTACACTATAATAGTGTCTAAGTTAATACATAAAGTATTTAACTTAACTGAGTAGTTAGAGTTTCTTAGAGTTGTCGATATCGAGTTAACTATTTATACAGACTTTCCTTAGACGACATGTTGAGGTTATGCCATACTTGTAAAGTTGGTAGTGTCAGAATGAGTATGACTCTCAAAATTGTAGAATTTAGACTCAATCATTTTCTTTTCATTAAAACTTCATGAATTTGGCTCGTCAAACCTGAAATTCAAGAATTTGACTTTTCCTTTATGATGGGTGGACCTCTATACATGCCTTTGTCTTTTTGCTTAGGTATGGCTACTTAGGGCCAATTGTAGCCTTTAGACCTTGCTTGAAGATATCGATGGTTATGAGAATGGACTTAACATATATATAAATGTTTGATATGTAGTGAAACCTATAAGAAAAAATTAAATGAACACTCAATCCTATATGACTCAATCTTCTTCATTTTGTTTTCGGTAACTCCCGTCTGTGGAGGTTGGATATTACAAACAACATGGTACATGTCACCAACTAAATATCATAATCATAATCATAATCATAATAATTAAGAAAAAAACCAACAAACAGCCTGAAAATTAAATATTCCATGGGGGAGAAAGGTAGAGTATAATAAAATTAGCATAATGAAATGAATTAAAATCAGATTTGGTAAGAGGTTAATTAAGGTATAGTATAGTCCAAGAATTGGAAAAACAAAATAAATAAAAGAGAGAAGAAATGGTGAGATGGCTATATTTAATTGGGGGATTAATTGGAATTTGAAACTGTCCTCCATTGCACAAACATTCTTGTCAATAAACGGAACCCGTTTTCCGGGGTAAAATGTTTCCCGCACTTTTTTTAATTTATCAAATATTAATATAATATAAATAATAAAATTAACCATAAATAATAAATATCAAATTTAATTTAATTAAATTAACATCATATATATGCAGACAAAGCGATTGAAGCCTCCAACCCCCAACTTCAACTAAAAGCATTTTTTTCTTTACCATCACACACACCGGCGTTAAATATTCCGTCCACTTCTCCCATCTCTTCTCCAATCTCCTTCAAAAAAAATATGGCAATAGAATGAGGAGCCAGAAGCGGCGATCATGTCCGTATCTATTTCCAACTGCTTCTCTAATTTACTCTGCCAGGAAGATTCTTCCGGCGTCTTCTCCGGCGAGTCCCCGGGGTGTTCTTCCGACCTTGAGTCTCCAGCTTGCGTCGAGGAATCTATTTCCGTCTTCATCAAGAATGAGCGTCACTTCGTCCCCGATTACGACTGTTTCTCGCGCTTCCAATCTCCGTCGCTTGATGCCGCCGCTAGACTAGACTCTATTGCATGGATTCTTAAGGTACGGTTTTCGTCTGTATTTCTCCGATTTTCTTCACAATCGGTCTGAAATTTTTCGTTTATTACCGAAATGCCACTCTTCACGTGACGATTATTGCGGTTGTATGTATTATCACACCAGAATCCTTCGGCGATTACTGGTACTGAGTCAGATCCGAGTCGATCGAATCGGAGTCTCCGTACCAGTTCACGACGACTAATCCGTTTGATATATTATGATTATTTATCTTCGTCTCCGTCGCACACGGCGGTTATTTATATATGCAGGTTCAAGCATATTACGGTTTTCAGCCGTTAACAGCGTATCTCTCCGTCAACTATTTGGATCGCTTCCTTTGTTCACGCCGTTTGCCGGTGAGAGAAAAAAAAATATCATCTGCGTGAATTATTTTGAAGATTCAAGATAATCGTCGAGCGATTCGAGTGATCATTACTTTTTTTTTTTGTTACATTTAATTGGAGTAATTATGTTTGACTTTTCCAAACCAGGAAAATGACTACACTAGACTATATCATATCAATACTGAGAGTATATAACGTAATATTTAACATATATATATATAATATACATATATATACTTCCTGTATCAAGATTAAGACTGCATTTAACTTGTTTTCAAATATAAAATATCTAATTATCTCAATGCCAAAATAAAATAAAATATTCAACTAGTCATTCACGTGACAAAAATTAGAACTTCTTGTATTTTAAGGTTAAACTATATATCTATGTACATATTTAATTATGTAAGTGCATCTCAATATTCACCTATATTTCTATGTTCTATTGTAGAATGCAAAAAGATGGGTGTATGTTGTGATATTGTTCTTTCATTTTTTGTTTGTTAGAAAAAAGCTGAAGATACCTTAGTCTTTATGTATTTTATTGATTGGACAATTGTATAAGTTACTAAAAGGTATTATTAAAAAGGTTTGTTTAACTTTTTGGGAATTGAGTTAATCAAATAATTAATAAGTAGTAAATAATGAGTAAAAATATTGATGGTGCATATAGGATAGGCTAAAGGTCTTGAAAGTACGATTTTATATTCATTATGCCTTTCACAAACTTTTGTTTCTCCTGTCGCGGCACATGCAATGTGTAGGCACAGTGCCGGCAAAGTAACGGATAGGATGAACTAATTTGATATGACCAAAAATCACCAATAAACTCTCACCTAAAATACCGCTGGGCATTTATTGTTCCCTTGATAATGATGTTGATTCCATTATTAGGTTATAGAAAATGATTAGCCCCTAATGTTAATTTTGGTTAATTTTGCCATACTGTTGCTCTTCAGCAAACAAATGGATGGCCATTGCAACTTCTCTCCGTTGCTTGTCTCTCACTCGCTGCTAAAATGGAGGAACCACTTGTTCCTGCATTACTAGATCTTCAGGTTTCAATTGAATTCCTTATAAATTTTGCTCCTTATCTCTCTTATTTTTTTGATGTATTATAATGGGTTGTTTTTCATTTTTCAGGTTGAAGGGGCTAAATATATATTTGAACCCAGAACAATATGCAGGATGGAATTATTGGTCCTGAGGGTATTAGATTGGCGGCTACGTTCGGTAACACCGTTCAATTTCATAGCATTCTTTGCCTACAAGCTTGACCCATCTGGGGATTTCATTGAGTTTCTTATCTCAAGAGCAACAGAGATTATACTGTCACATATCCGAGGTAAATAAGAACATATATACACGAAACTGTGCTGTGGGTTTTTTAAAACATAGGATTTGAAAAAATGAAAAATCAAAGTTATGATTGGTCCACAGAGGTAATATTTCTGGAGTACTGGCCATCTTGCATTGCGGCGGCTGCTTTGCTTTGTGCTTCAAAGCAAGTCCAGAGTTTGTCTGTTGTCAATCCAGAACATGCTGAATCATGGTGCAATGGTCTAAGGAAAGTAAGCACCAGATTGTGATTACCTCGAGGATGTGTGTGTTTATAATAAAATGATCCAATCCACAGGATGCCAATTTCGAAAGAATGTTTATTATTTGCAGGAAAATATCATGGGCTGCTACCGGTTAATGCAAGAGATTGTGCTTGATAATACCCGAAGAAAGTCTCCCAAAATCTTACCCCAGTATAGAGTGACAGTCCGCACTAGAATGAGATCCAGCGACTTATCTTCTTCCTACACTTCTTCTTCTTCCTCATCTTCATCATCACCAAACAAAAGGAGAAAATTAAACCAGACCCATCTCTGGGTACATGATGATAAGGGTAACAACACTGAAGAATGATGGGGTGGTGATTTCAAAACATAAAGTAGAATCCTCGATATTTTTTGGGAGGGTTTTTTTTAGATGGTTAAGTTAACATTTAACTAGAATGGTGGTGCGTGTTAATTATAGTAATAATATAGTGTAATGAGATCTCAAAGTTTGAGGTGGGCTAAGAGATTTCATATAATTTTATTTATTTATGGATCATGTTGGTGGGCAAAAGCCATTCATTTAATGGCTTTGCAGATTCCCAATGGGAAGGGAAACTAAAGGGAAAGAGAGAGTTTGTTTGATTTTTAAGGGAAATGGCAGAGCGTTGAATAAGTGGAGTCCATATGGAGTGTGAAAATAGAGAAAGTTTTGAATTCTGAATTCAACAGTGGGAGGGGGAGTGGGAGTGGAATGAGAGTGGGACCTTATGAAGGAGAGAGTTATTGAGAAAATGATGAATGGAGCAGTGGCATTATGGTTTCAAGTTCCAAGTTTGAAGTGATTTTGAATTTTGGATCAAAAGTTTCTCAATCTTCAACAACGATATTTTGGTGATAAAATTGATAAAGGCGACTCCAATTTTACAACTTTTGGTGCGTGGCATGGCATGGCATGGGATGGCATGCTCTTGCTTGTGTGTGTGTATTGTATGAGTGGAACTGCCCGCCCCTTCGGCTGGAGGAAGTGCCTCTGTTTTTTTTTTTGTTCTTGAGTTTGTGTAAGTTTTATTTTTATAGCTGAAGGGGAAAAAAAATCCCAATTATACAGAAAGGTCTTTGGGGCCTTTGAATGCTTTGTTGTATTGGTTTTGTTCAATCAATGTGATTAATTTTCATTCAATTTCTCTCTCCTCTCTCTCTCTCTCTCTCTCTCTGTTTCACTCTATGTGACTCTGTCCATTCACATGTGATTGACAATCAATACTTTGTAGCTTTGTGAATTGGGTTTTCTTTTCTGTATCATAGTGTTTATTAGGATCTCCTTTAACCAGCTGGCTGGCCCCTCCGATGAGCTAAACTCCGGTGATGACCTCCTCGGCCGTGGCTGTTTTCATCTTAATTAAGAACTTTTGGGAGGATGTTATAGTAGTACAAAAAAACAGAGTGGGGGAGGCCAAAAAACACGAAAGAAAATTGTCATTTAGCCTTAGATACCCGACATAACTTGTATTATTTTCCATAACTATGGCCCCCTCCATATTTCCCTTTGCTAAAATCCACCACCCAATTTCCAGCCCCCCCCCCCCCCCCCCCCCCCCCTCTCTCTCCCCTTTTATTTAGCATCACAGTTGCAAATATAAAGCCTTAAGTTATTACTACATAAAACAACAATGCATAACCATTTATATATATTCCTAACAAAAGTTTATCGATAATAAAATATTGTTATACTCTTCCATTGAGTCCTAAAAGTACTACTCATTACAAATATCCTTTTATTTTATGCTAATTGTGTTGTACACTTGAAACTATTGAAATTGAGTCGTTTAATACTAATTTTGAAAAGTTAGTGGACCAAACACCCTATAGTAACAATTATTAGTGGACAAATTTATGTTGGACGGGTACTTTTAGATTCCAAGATATTCTATTGATTGGTCATTTTCTAGGACTATCATGTAAGCTACAAATATGAATAGTTTATTTGATCAACCTTAAATAAATAGGAAAAGACTTCCTTTTTTCATATATGTATATTGCACAAAGACAGAAGAAACTAGGCCCTTTGTACAACAACTTTGGCCTAATTTGTCAAAATAAATATTTATTAGTGGGTGTGTTTTGATTGATATTTTGATTCATTTCAAAGACTTTTGTTGCATCATTTCATATTAAATAACGAATAATATGTTGTCCTAACTTCTACCTATTTGCTTCATTTGCAAGTTCAAGAAAAATAGAGTATGTTTAAAATATAACACATGGGTTTGAAATTATAGAATGATTGAGTTTATCACAGCTGTTGAATCTATATGTATAAAGTATCTATTTGAACATATTTATAGATAATAATAACTCCAAATCTCCAATCACACACACTATTAATTTATTTAATTATTCCTCTATTCCACCAAATATGGATGACATCTTTCAAAAAGCAGTCACAAAGAGACCATAAGAAAATTACATACAACACTTTTGATTTTGATTTTTGCTATTAAAAGAGGACAAAACTTTTGGTTTTTCACTTTTGCCCCATCTTATCTAATAGTTAAAAAATTATGTCACATAAATTATATTTTCAAGCTTTTATAATCAAATTACATTTAAAACTCTAAAAAAAAAAGAAACACGTACTAATTCAAAATCATGACCATATTTAATATCATAACTTTAGAACACATCACTATCCAATACACATTAAGTAAGTAAAAGAAGAAGAAAAAATCTTCATACATTTAATTTAGTAAATGAATATATATTGTGGATCCCCATACACAAATCTTTTTATATAATCCAATGGATGGTATTGAATTACAATTAAATTGAGAAGGACTTCACAAAATCAATTAAATGAGAAAATATTAGAGGATGGGTTCCACTAGAATTTGGACTATCCCCTACACCTATAAGAGAGGCTATGCCACGCCACCATCTTTCTCCACACACAAAAAAAAGGTAGCCATTAAATTAAAATGTGGACCTATGGTCAATTATATTATAAACTACATTACCATTATACATCTACCCTTTCCGACCCAACTCTAGAGTCTTTGTAAAACACACGCGTATTTATATATACAAACGATACAAAAATCATAACTCATAACATAAAATTGGTGTAGGATAAGCAAAAGCTAAAAGAAATAGAAATAGAAATAGAAATAATGAGATGGGGTTTTGTAATTGGTTTTGATTGGGCCAAGTGGGGAAAATCCAGCGAGTATTTCCAATAAGATGGATGGGAGGAGGGGGTTGTACATGAAAGAGAGATGGTCACAAGATGTTTGATAAAATGCTTGAATGAGTCACATGAGAAACAGGAACAAAAAAAGAAAGGCCAATTTTAAGCTTATTTTGAAAGCGCCAATCGTGGGGTTTTGATGGAGACTTGATAGGTAAAAGATTAATAAAAAAATTTGGATTTTATTTTATGTCACTGCCTTACCTTATTGCTTCCAACACTATCATACCTCATCATTAATCTCAACTAGTAATATTATTATGGTATATGATCAATGTTTGGTAAATCAATATATATAATATATATATATATATTATGATCATTTTTTTTATGGCAGCTGGAGCTATGATTGGCCCATTATATATTTATTTATATCTATGAGTAAAGTTCTTGAAAACTCTAACCAATTGGAATGTCCCATGTGTATCCAACTTGGACACAAAAAGCGTTCCAAACAACTATGAACTTAAGATGAGGAAAGATTGGTTCAAACTTCTTTTTCTTTAATATAGTTGTTAAGATAAAAAGATGGAAAGAAATATTTTATGTCATTAAACTTATAGGTTTGTGTCAAAACCTACTATTAATGAAGTATATCAATTTAACCTTAGATCGACACTTCAAAAATGAAAAATAATAATGATAAAAATAAACTTGATTATTATAGATTAATCAATTTAAATCTATTTATTTAAATGCAAGAACCAATGTACCTAATCAAATAATCCTTATGGCTACTTGGACTTGTGATGAAAATAGTTTTCAAATCAATTAATTCAAATAAGTTTAAAGATGTATTTAGATTAACTTTTTAGTAAATATTTAGGAAGACAATGAAAACACACTTTAGTTGATATTTGTTACGAGTTAGTGCGGTATAAATGGAAGAGTAGAAATAGAAAGAAAGAAGGTAGTTAACTTGAATCTTCAATGGTAAGAAAGACATAACAAACAAGTAATTAGAGAAGAAAAATGCATGAAGAGAAGTCTTTAAACTTTCAAATACGGTATCAACAAAATCCCTTTCTTATGTATTATTATGCTCTACTTTTTGTTAAATGGTAAAATGGCTTTAGGCAGGGCAAGTGGATTTTTTTTTTTTTTTTTTTTTTTTTGTAATAGCATGTGTGTTTTCTCTCAATACAAAATGGACTTTAAAGTAAGGAATCCTAAGTGTTCTTTTACATATAGAAAATTTATTCAAATAATAACAAAAGCAATAATAATAGTTTAAAAAAGGAAAAAGAAAGCCAAAATTTCTTTTGGCCTCTGATCCATTGAAAGGTATTGCTTTTGTGTATATTCTCTTAGTGGGGGTGCCCTAATGTTTTAGTCCTTCCTTCTGCAAAATACCTTTAATTGTGGGCTTTGCAGCAAAGAAAAAGCTTATAGGGCCCTAAAATGGTTGAAAAGCCAAAATGATTCTAAATTCTGAAAATTCTTCAGATATGTCATGAGATTTTCTTTTGTATGTATTAATTATGATTTTTATATATGTTCTGAATTGAATGCAAGACAGCACTAATGTCAAGGGCATGGGGACACCTCTTTGGTCATTTCTTCCACTATTTAACAACAAAACTCTCCTATTGCAAAAAGAAGAAAGAAACAAAAGCAAAAGCAACTCTTGCAAAAAAGTTTGTTTCATGTTCACTTACAAAAAGAGAATGTCACATTCTTTACTTTTCCTCCCTTCAAAATAATAATATAATAATCTCTCTCATCTTCTCATCAATTATATTTAATCACAAAACACACACATTCATATTTACTTTAAAGATTGTAAAATTAAATTCAAATGTCACATCCTAAAATCTAACCCTCATCTCATAATCATTTAGCCATGTAATTTCAATTTTATTCATAAAAAACTTTTATTTTGTAATATAAAAAAGTTGTCTTTATATTTAGAAATTAAAATGTTTCTTAAAAAAGTGGTAAAACTCTCATGGGAGATAACCTTAAAAGAAGAAAGGATTTACAAACTTTGGATGCCAATGAAGGTGACACCAAAAGGGGAAAAAAAATAGAAAAGGAAGAATAAAAAAAAAAAGAAAAATTAGTGGGGGATTTAATTTTCGAGGGAGCGTCTGTGGGTATCATTTAGTTGTTCTTTTTGATTTCTACTTTTTTTTTTTTTTTTTTTTAATTTTTGAATTTTGTGAAATATAAAAATGTATCAATGTCAGCATGTGTATGG
This sequence comes from Cucumis hystrix, assembly GCA_025688845.1. NCBI lineage: Eukaryota > Viridiplantae > Streptophyta > Magnoliopsida > Cucurbitales > Cucurbitaceae > Cucumis > Cucumis hystrix. The sequence goes on along the minus strand of CM046892.1, from coordinate 14,930,638 downwards.
ACCTCACCCTCCATTCTCCAATGCATAGAGTGGACATATCAAAGTTCTTCCTTTTAATCATTCATTTTTTTTATTTATCTTCCTTACTTTCATCATCTCTTCATCTACTTCCTCTTCTTTTTCCCTTCGTTTTTATTCCTTTTTTCCCTTTTTGTGATGTTTTGCTATATTTGTAGATATTGTTGAGTAATTTTGTTACTTAAAATAATATTCAAGAGAACAAAAATCTAAACTATTAAAAAATATTTAAAATATAGCAAAATTAATATTTGGGAGAAAAAGCCCGAAAGTTTTCTACCTAATTAACTGGACACACTAAATTTAGTCAGCCGGGCTGAATTTGGCCCATTTACATTAAAATGGATCTGGGAGATTTGGGCATCTTGAGCTTGGGCTCTAGAATTTTAGGGTAGAGGTCCAGAAATGGCTGGGCTTCGGCCCAATAATGAGCAGCGAATTTTCTTTGGGCTTTTACTAATCGACGCTACACGAATTCGGGATGATCCTATCCAATGGCGCGGTACGGTGGCGCTCTGGTCTCGGCCATTGCGGTTTCTCCCGCCAAGATAGCAGGCTTCAACGGTCTTCACCATACAAAGTTTCTCCCTTTCCCTTCTTTCGTAAAGCCTTTGGTTAATTGTACTTTAACTTCTTCCGTAGTTTACAGAGCCACTCCGATCACGGCCAGCTACGTTTACCCAGAACCAATACCGGAATTTGCAGAAGTTGTAAGTCTTTCCGACGTGGCTTCTTTTTCCAACTCGAATTGATGCGGGTTTGTGTCATGTGGTCGCGTTGATTATTATATTTGGTGGGTTTTCGCAGGAAACCCAGAAATTTAAGGAGCAGTTATCGAAGAAACTAGCGAAGGATCGCGAGACATTCGGGAACTACTTCGATTCGGTTGTGGATGTTTGCTCGAAGGTAACGATTTTTTATATTGAAAAGGTTGTAATTTATTTCTTTGGTAATTAGAATTTTGAGTTTATTTGTATTGGGTTGAAGAATATGTCTGGGTAGCTACCTGTTTGCGGAAATGCGTGAATCAAAGAGGCGATTGTTTGCTTAAAGAGTTTGTTTTATTTTAGTTGTGCTTTTGCCTTCAAGGCGTGAGATTTATTGCCCAACAGTTCAATAATTGTGGCTTAGGAAACATCGGACCTGACTATAGAGAGCTACAGAACGATCACTATTTACAAGACAGCTTCCATTAATTGCGCAGAATTTTTCTGAATGTTTGACCTGTGCTGCCATTATTGATATGCTTCTTGCATTTTGATTTTTCAAATCAAAACTTGAATGAATATTCCAATTTGAATTCAATTGTCCGGATTTATGTGAGCTTAACTTAACACGAATGTACTTGCAAATTTTGAGCAGATATTTGGTGAATATTTGCATGTGGAGTACGGAGGTCCTGGGACATTAATAGTAGAGCCTTTCACTAATATGTTTATTGCTCTCAACGAGAGGAAATTACCCGGAGCGCCTTTGGCTGCAAGAACTTCATTACTATGGGCTCAAAACCACCTGGATAACGATTGGAACATTTGGAACTCAAAAGGAGGGTTCAAATGATTTGCTTTTTGTTGTTTCATTTGTGGAGATCCTTGTATATTTTTATCTAGATTCTGTTATCTTTACTCTTGTGTTGAAGATGATGGAGGAAAAAATGTGTGTATCATCACAAAGATACTCCAACACAGTGTCAATTTCATTGATATCTTTGTTGTTGCTATACAAATGGCTTATTAGTTGCAATTGCAATACATGAATCATTCTGGGGCTGTGGTTTTACACTGAAATTGGAAACTTGGATGCTCATTTTCAAGCTCTCTCTGAATCTTCTAACTTTCAATAAATTGAGATGTTTCTCTGCCATCAATGAGCTATCTTAAATCAAACTCCTCTATTCTGTCGTATGAACCACTCTTGCTTTGTTATGATGTAGAAAAAAGTATGAGAAACATAAATCAGCTGGCAGCTTCAGAGATGCTTTGCAATGATGGTCTCCAAGCCCTTGATCTCGCCGCAGTTGTGTTTGCTACAGGTGTTCTAATTCGATGTCTTTCATGTTTGACTGCCTGCAATGTTTTTTTTTTCCAAATAGATCATTGGTATGGTTTCTTCATCTATAGTTGGAAATGACCCCTCAATCACAATCATATATGACTTTTTTTTCACTTTCTGTTGCAGTGATCAATTCAAAAAGTAAACAAATTGAGTAGTTACCTGCTGATTCTTTTCAGTATCTTCCTCATCATCACCAGCAGACCGCTCCTCCATCACCGTCTGCGGCTTCTCCTCCGATTCCGGCAAAGGCTTCTTAGATTTTGCATACTTTTTAGCCCGCAACACCTTCATAACCTCTGCAAGTTCCAAACGAAAAATCAAAAGGGCTGAACAAGTATAAAAAACCTTTTAAAAAAAAAAACAAAAATGGAAAAGAGGCAGCACAGATACCTTGAGTGGTAACAAGTCGATAGGCATGGCCAAGAGCAAGAGTGTCATTTGGCCGAAGAAGCTTGACACGAGTAAACCGCACCGTTTTTGGCTCGCGATTGTCACCCTCAGTTTGAGGCAATGGAATTATAAGAGAAACATAATGACCCGGATTAGTCCTCATAACTTCACTAGCCACCACCGGCCAATACAACCTCTCAATCCGGCCACTTGGGTGCTGTATAACCAAAGCCGCCGCATCAACCGCTTGACAATTCCCCATCTGAAATTCTGTTTTTGATAGATTGAAAGAAGATGATGAAAAGTTGAAGAAGAAGAAGATGATGAAGATGATTTAGATAAGAGAAGAATGAAAGGAAAAAAAAAAGTCTCTTTCTATACAGCTTCCTTGTTCGCCAAATGGGTCTACTTAGTTTTTAGAAGTGCAGGCCATCCATTCATATATCTCACACTTCCCAACTAACTTAATACAACGTGGGTCAAATTTATATCGAAAATTGACAATGTAACGTACGGAGATTATAAAATTCATTACTTTTTTATTTTTTTATTTTTTATTTTTACTTTACTTTTATAAAAATTTAAACTTTGTGTTTATGGGTTCTATATTTCGTAGTTAAACGACAAGTCGGCAAACCCGTAACCTGCTGGATGGAAGTTCCACGTGGAGAGATGCCAGAAATCGTTATCTTTGGACGGACTTGCTCAGCGGTGTCGACGGAGGTCAATGTTTTTAGGCTAATTAAAATATTAATTAGTTTCTTAATAAACTAAGATTATAAACTATTTAAGACGGCAAAGCGTGCGGCTTCCATAAGATTCTCAACATATTTATTTAAGAAAAACGTAGACAAAGACATAGCACCATCTTATCCGCCTGCCTAATTCTGGAAATTTTTTCTTTATACTCTTTCTGTTTATACTGTTTTGAGAAATTTTTGTGTTTGGATGACGAGAAAAATGCTGTTGAAACAGTGAAGAACAAAATCAAAAGAACACAGAAACAAAAAAGAAGGTGGTGTTTGTGTATGGCAGATTCGACGACAACCATGGATGGAATTCATCAAAATTTTAACTTTGTGTTTGTGATTTGGTGATTGATTCTGTTGAAATTTAAGGATTAGTTTATTATTAAAGATAATCCACTTGGGATTATTTTAAGTTACGAACATAATAAGCACATTAATGTTGGGAAAAAATAAAGCAGATTGGTTTTGTTGACAACGAGAAAGGTAAAAATAATAATGATAATGATAATAATGTGGGTGTCGTTTTTATGAACAATTAATGCAAATCTTTTGTTTTGAATGCACGAAGCTTTCCGTTTCTTTATGGTATTTATTTAGGAAAGGGATGTGGAACAGATCACCATAACTCTCTTTTCCATTTATTTTTTTAAACTATTCAATAACATTAATTTACATTTTAATCAAACAATTTTGCTAAAGCCACTGCTAATTAATTACGATGTCAATTGTTTTTTTTTTTTCCTAATCTTTTTCTTTTTAGCTTCAAATTTGTAAAATGAGTTGTCAATTTAAATATGGTTTAGCTAATCTAATATTTAGTTTTTTAATCCACATTTAAATATATGGAGAAAAAACTTAATCTCTCTCTCTCTCAATCCCATAAACTGACTTGTAAATAGTGACATTATTAATTAAGATTTAAATGTGGGTAAAAAGGAAAAGGTGAATGAATTAGGATGCTTAATAAAGACAATGAAAAAGAATTGGAAGATACAAATTAGAAAGATAGACGCGTAAAATAATTGGTAGGTGTTGCCCTATTTACATTAAAGAATCTAACTATTGCAAAAGATATCTTTTTTATTATCCTCTCTTAAATATATATACATATATATAGTTGATGTCTAGAAGTGCAATTTTTTGGTTCAAATAATGAAGTGTTTTAAAATACTTAATACTAAATAATAATAATAATTTCCTCTTTTTACTTTTTTTTTTCGTAGCAATACCTAAACTTAATAATTTTAATACTTTTTCTTCAATTCAAGTAGAGGAAGGATTTAATGCTGATATGATATTTATAAAACAAGCAAGATCTTTGACCAAATCCTCATTTAGTTTTTCTCAATTTAAATGTAGAGTATAGAGTATAGTTTAGGTTTAGAATCTAAATTTGTTAGAGCTAGTTAGAACTAGTACTTGAACATTATTTTGATTAAATAACCCCAAGTTTCATATTTTTGGGGTGACTCACATGTCTATAGCTTCCAAGTATAAAGTTATCTTGTCATTTTTTTTTACTGAAACAGAAAAAAGAAAGAAAAAGTAAAATCTGACTTTTATACTACCAAAACCCTACATCACATAACACATTCGAAAGACAAAAAAAAGTTCAGGTACAAGTCAATCAACTATAGACTTTGAAATAATAATTGACATTGCAAAATTTATTAGTAATTATAAGTTTGATTCCTTATAGACTTTTACTAGTAATAAAGCAGTAAGGAGTTTGTAAATACTTTGGATTTGAAGGGAGACTCTCATGGTTTTAGTATTGAAAAATGAGAGAAAAGAAGTGAAATAAAAGTGAGAGGAAGAAGAAGATCAAGTTTGACGACTCTTGTAAAATCTGGGTTTGTCTTACTTACTGTTCTTAATACAAAATCTTATAATTAGAGACTGAAAAAATGGAAGAAAAAAAGGGATTGATTTGTTTTTTATTCAAAAAAAATTGTGAGAAAGTTAAAAGATGTGTGTGATTAATGTGAAGGCATGTGATATGTTGGAAATCCCTTCCCCTTCTTCATATTAATAAAGAATAGACCATTTCTTGTCCCAATGTTGACTCATAAATTAATACATAATTATTGATCCCATGGTTTCGTTTAATTGAAATTAAAATCCAAAACTAATATTAATAATGATGATAATAGAAAAGGTAAGTTGTAGGGGTCAAGATGTGGCCAAAAAATTGATGATATTTGTGTCTTTCTTTTCTTGAAAGCTTTTTTTAAACATTCTAATGGGAAATTAAAGGCATTGGCCACCAAACAAATCCGTGTCCTTCCAGGGTCCATTCCCTTTTGTACCTTTCTTCTCTCCTTTTCCTTTTTTCTTTTTCTTCATTATTACTAATCAAATTCTGAAAACATTTTAAAACTTCAAACAGAGAATTCACTTCAGAATAATCATAATCACTATAATTATTCTCTTGCTTAAATAATGGAGGAATAATATAAATATGAAAAATAAATAAAAAGGGTTGGGGTTATAAGATAATAGATAATGCAGCATCTTTGTTGCCCTCCAGTTGCTTTAGAAAACACCATAACCTTAAAAAGAGAATCCTTTCTCTTACGCACTCTCTCTACTCTCTTTACCTCTTTAATCATTATTGAACGTAACTCTTTTTAAATTATGTAATCTTAATATAATGTATGATTTCCCCAAATCCATCTTTGTTATTGAATGATTGCGTCAAAAACCTTATGTTATATGCTCGAGAAAGTGCCATTTGTAATCATTCTCTTAGCCACCAAAATTAAATTAATCTTTTGCTGCTAAATTTAGATTAAATAAACTATATATTTAGTTGAATAATTAATTCAAATTATTATATATTTACCTTACCTAACGCTCTAGCTACTATGATATTAATTGTATGACGTTGAAAGATATTAGAGGTCAAATAGTTCAAAATCTTTGCTAATATTATCTATAGGTTAATTGATTATAAAATGGGTTGATGATAAATTTGAAGCGTCGTGGTTAATAGATTCTCTAATGTATTTTAGAATGGATGAGAAGATTTGAATGTCCGACTTTTGATTAAGAACGTATGCTTAATGTTTACTAGCATACTAACAATACTATTAAAGAAATGTTTGCCGTATCAAGTTAAATAATATACCGCTTGTAAATAATATAAAAGTGATGAATTAATTAATGACAAAAGAAATTGTTGAAATTATGAATTTAAAATTTAGAAATTTATGAATGATACGAAGATTTTTTTTTTTTTCACACAACCGTTAAAGAGATTTATTGATAAACTCACTTTAACTTAAATTTGGTTTAAGTAAAGTTTTTTAAGACAATCTTGTAATTTAGTAAAAGAATGTTGAGGGAGTCTTTTAATATTTTTAGTCCATGAGATAAATAATATTTTTTATTCTTTCAATTTTTTAAAAAATATTGACTTTCTTCTTTTGTTTTGATTAGAAAAGTAATTGTATTTGGAATGGACCAATGATTCCCATTTCAATAACCTCTTTAAAATGAAGGCAATTGGAGACTATAGGAGAGAGCATCCTTTGAGATTGTCAACTTCAATTAGTAGTTTCAAATTCCAATTAATCATATAAGAATATATTATCCCACTCATATATTATTATTCTTACCATATAACACTATCTATCACTTTTGACCATAATATATCCACACACACACAAAAAAAAGAAGAAGAAGAAATCCCATCAAAATTCAATAAGTTGTGATAATAATCCAACAACATTACACATATTACATAAATCTTATCCATGGAAGAAACCCATAAACAGGAAAAGAGAATATAAAAGATGTATGTTTCAAAAGAAATTGCTCAAGGGGGCTTTTCCATATCAAACATTGATTGAAATTTCTTTTGAAAGTGAACACTTTTAGATTAAAACTTTGATTTTTTTGATACCCTTTTATGAGGCATAATTGGTCATTTTGCTTTTCACTCATCTTGTGTTTACAAGACAAAGGTTAAGTTGAGTGTTATAAGTCACCAAAGTTCATGCATCTAATGTTGGTCTTTTTGAGCACTTTTGTTTTCTCTCATTAGATCAATTGATTGTAAAAATCTTACCTTTAACATTAGTTTTTTCTTTCTTGTATAGTGAAATGAGAGATTGAATTATTAGAAGCAATAAGAGAGTGACATTACAATTAGAAAATGGTCACCTTGTCACCCAACTAAGCCATGGATTTGATCACATCACATAAGCTTTTGCCTCTGATTTTGGGGACATTTGGAAGGAACATGTTAGCCTAATCACGTGTCTTTAATATTCACACTTTTTGGTTTCAGATTAGAGAGGTTAATTTAGTGGTAATCTCTTTGTTTTTTAGCCCTTCTTCCCTTCTCTTAAAATAATAATAACCCTTTTCTAGTAGAAAAAAACAAGCTCAATTCTGGGACCCAACTCCCTAAGACAATGCTCTGCCACTCCCACAAGCGCTTGGGTTTGTGAGGTTTCAATACTTCCAAACACTTCAAAAATGGACCCACTTTTGTGCCCATGTTTCCTACTAGCTTCCTTCTAATTAACTTTCTAATCCAATCCATCAAAACGTAAACAACAGTAAACACTATCTTTGTTACGTCCACAAATAGAGCAAAGGCTTGATCATTTGTGATGTTATATAAAAGATTTAAGATATTCAATAATTTCTGCAAGGTAATTCTCTTCAAAAGAATACAAAGCTCCAATCTACTTTTATGCACTACTCAACTTTGAAATGGTGTCTGTATCAAGTCTTATTCTGTTTTTGAGTTCTTTGCACATTGGAAAAGGGGCCTCTCAATAAGTCTATGTTATGTTTTATGTAACGTCCACATTCTTAACCTTTGTATACAGGCCCTCGAAAGTAATTGGACATTGTCTTTCCTTCATCTTCATATTGGTTGGAGCAAATTGGCCAAAAAATAATTAGCCCGTCTGGAGTGATTTTTCAGGTACTTAGTTGTTTGGGTGTTTGGAAGCCCCTAATAGATGTAATGTAATCAAAGTCTATATTTAGATCGAGATTTTTTACTAGATTTGTAATACCAAACTCATTTCAGTCTCACAACTTTCAACTTAACCCTCTTTTCCATCGTTTTCACATTTTATGATCTCATCATTTTCGTTTTATCTTTGATTTCTCGCTCATTTTCCGACACCTCTCATATTTTCAATAATCCTTATTATGTCAAACTTCTCCAACAGTCCTAAAAGATGTCATTTCAAATAGGTCCTAAATCATTTGGAGGCGGTCTTTTTGTTTATCATCCAAGTCATAAAATGTTAAAAGGAAGCTGTGGATGGTAAAATAATTAGGAAGTGTTTTTGCTGATGGCAGCCTTTGTTGATTGCTTCTGTCAAAGAGGATGCATCTGTTATATCAATGCACATCAGTTCCAAAATGATATGGTTCAATGTATTCCTCTTTGGGTTTAGGCTTAGTATAACCAAAGTGATTCCTTTTACGTGTAAATAATTTGTATCACTCGTCTCATATTATATTATACATGTCTCAAAGTCATTTGATTTAGTATATATGGCTCAGGCATGCATCATAAATTTCACAACTTAGTTTGTGAGTGCATATTTGTGGGCTTTGCCCATAGTATTGACCTATGGCCCATGTGAGTTTGGTGAAGTTTGGTGGTGTTTAGCTTACAACTCTTGAGTTGTGTGTAAAGTTAGATTTGTATTGTTTATGTAGATCGGGTTGAACAATAAATTTTGGAAGTTTGTGATTTGCTAAAGATTTTCAGTATGCAGAATTAGAAATCTACTCTTACAGTATTAATGATTTATAATAAGTAAATTTGTATATGGAAAAGTAGATCTATCCTTCTTTTAACTTAAACCTATTGAGCATTTAACACTCCTTTTATTTAGTAAGATTCAATACTGTGGCAGTTGGAAATGAGCAATAATCCATTATGATCGACTTTCTAAGTGTTTAAAAAATGTTTTAGAACTTAAGAAATACAATCAAAACATATTCGAAAAGAAAAAAGAGGCATAAGTTTTTCAATATTCTAAAAATAATATACTAAAACATGACATGAATTAAAGGATAACCCCATGAAAACTTCACTGTCAACTGAAGCGAACACACATTGGATTTAGCTAAAAAGTATTCGCAAGACTCACAAATGGGGATTTTCATATATAATATACTTTTTCTCAAGAAAAGAAAAAAGAATAAAACATCAGGTACTACAAGGCATACTATTACACTATCACATAGCCTTCAACTTGATGTCATGACTACAAAACCATTTAATCTGAAGTGAAGTCAAACAGATGGGAAAAACTTGTTGAGGTTGAAAGGAAGAGAATAGAATTCTTCGCTTCTTGTATCGGTTTTGAATGAGCGGAATTTATCCCACCAGTGCATTCCTCTGTCCTTTTTCGTTGCATTGTCCTTGCTGTGTAGTGTGACGTCGAGGAACAGAGCCAAAAATCCAGCAACAAACGGCTCCGATGCAAAAGGCACGTTGATCATGTCATTGAACTGAAACAAGAAGTTCAAACTGACTGTGAAACCTTTTTTTTTCTTATGACTAAATGACTGATTACCAAATGGTTTTGAGGTTGATATAAAAGTTGTAGAACTAAATCATACCCATCTTGCTCTCGTGTGGACGGGACCATAGCCGTTAACAGCGGTGTACTCGTTGAAGTACTGAGGAATTGATAACCCCATGAAGATAGAGAAGCCTAATATGAACTTGATCCTAAAACTGTTGAGATTGCAAAACTGAAGGAAGCTGAGACCTGCTGAACCTGTTCTTGCAACATTGATTTAAACAAGATCAAGTTAAAGATTCTGATGTGAATACAAACATACGGTAGAGAATTTTCAACTTCAAGAAACATACCAACATAGGCAAAGAAAAAGCAGTATAGAGCTGCGATTATCGGGGCCGGAATTGAAGCAAAGATGGCTCCAAACTTTCCTGATGTGCATCAGTATCCATACTGTTAATACATGTCAGTAGAATTTGCTTGATGCTAGTGATGAATGGGACATGGACTTCTCTTACCCAGTATAGAAAAGAATATCATAAAACTAGCAGAAATTTGGACCACTCTCCGGCTACCGACACGTGTTAATGCTAACAACCCAGCATTTTCACTGTACGGAGAAATTACAAAATGACTTTATCAAGTTGGAAAAGAAAGACTGAGGGATTGATGAATCAAGTCTCTTAGTTTTAGTTTTTTTAGAGGTCTTACATAGATACCGAGGATCCGTTTCCTGTGCCAAATATACCAGAAAACAAGATGCCCACTCCCTAAGATCATGAGGAAAAAGAACAACAATAAGCAACTTTATCAAAGACATGAATAATATACGATAGTTCTGCTCATTTCTCTTGAGTATAATAACTTCAAATACCTGCCAACCGACACCGCGACTAAGAACAGATGGTGGGAGTGGAGTTGCACTGGCGTATCTAGAAACCGCAAAAAAGGCACCAGTGGACTGTCACACCCCAAAAACATTATTCCAAACGTAAGCAGTGATGTCAAAGTTAACAACAAATAAAGGCTCATAAACTCTTGAAAGTAATGGAAAAAACCTCAACGAGTGCGACAAATGAAGCAGCCATCATTGCAAAAGCTTCTCCAGCGTCAAATGTGGGTGCTCCCCATTGAAAGGGATATGGGATACTAATCCTATAAGCAATGTGAGAATCAGTCGAGCAATGTATTCATACGACACCGACATTTAATATGCATTTTCAACCCACTGTAAGGAACTTTCAAATGAAAAATAGAAAGCAACATTAAATAGGAGAGTTGATTTTAGACTTACCATGGAGAACCACCTATAATTCCCGCACGATCAGTACGACAGCTTAGTTGAGTCTTTACACTCACATTCTTATATGCACCACCCACAGTGAGTAGGTGAGCATATATCCAAACAATCACAACTGAAAATATAACAGCAAAACGGTCGAATACGTGTCTGTCGCCTTTTATCATGTGAGGTATATACTGCAAAACAATTTAGATTGAATGTTTAATAAGAGAACCAAATTTTATCTTGAACGAAAATGAATTGCTCCAAGATCCCTGTCCTAATTGGTGCTTGAAAATTTTGACGATACCTGTGAGAATACCACAAGTAGGATGAGCTGTGGAAGGCCAATCTCTACACATTTTGATAGCTACAGAAGAAACAAGAACTTGATGTAAGAAGAAAGAGACTCTAAAGAGAGAATTGAGAGAAGAAAAATTATACATTTCCAATCTCCATGGAACTGTCACAAAATACTTACCACTGGAAAACCCAATTCATATAACCCAAATCCTGAGAGGGCTACCAAAGGAACAGTAGAGAGTGGACTCAAGAACCTGGATAAGTACAGAAGAGTATACTTTTGGATAAGAAGGGTCAAAGAGAGTTAAGATTGTATAAGATTTTCAAAGCCAAGTCTTCACAGAAACTAACTAATTGAGGTTTTGCAAATTGCACCCCCTGAAAAGCTTGATAGAAGTATAACAAGCTAACAACAAACCTTGCAACATTTCGCCAAAGACCACTGAAACCGACTACAATCTGAAGAGTTGAGGCAACAATGAGAGCACCCTGAATTCCACGCATAATTCTCTCGAATTTCTGAGATTGGATAAGTCAGTCAAATCAAGTTAAATGGGGACATGAGAGAGATTTTAAGCATACGGTATCAACAAACGAATGTTACCTCTTGGGGATTTACAATGTCGCTATATCGACCCGCCAAAATAATTGAAATTGTTGTTGGCACATATGAATAAGATCCTCCAATTACTGCAGGTAAACGAGTACCAAAAAATGTTTGCAGCAATGTGTTCAAACCAGCTACGAACAACAGTGTTTGGATCATCTTTGCTTTCTCCGCCTGGAACAAAATTTTGTAGTAAGAGAATTGAGATCCACATACAATATTCATCAAGAAACAAGAAAAACCTTCAAATATCCATAACAATTGTGAGCTTACATTTCCTCCTCCCATCTGGGGAACTAAAGAGCTGGGAATTAGCACTGTTGTTCCCAACATGACCAAGTAATGTTGGAAACCAAGTAGAATTGCTTCGGCTGCATTTCAAATTTTAAACACTTACATTTAGCAACCGAAAAATGAAGTTCATTTCTCATTTATTTTAGTTTACATTCACACTGATGTTTGAAGATTAAGACCTCAGTTAGAAGCAAAATGTTCTGCTAAAGAGCAGCTATATATTTAACAATGACAAACAAGAAAACAAAAAATCAAGGAACTTACGCCATGGAGGAGGACTGGTAATGCAATAAGAAACATTTGGTAGTTGATCTTTCACTGGATGTGGCTGCAGCTCCTCCTGTTTTGGCGGTGGTGCAGATGTTCCACCTCCTGCCATGCTTCTTTTTCTTTTCCTTCCTTTCTTCTAAACAATTCACAACTCTTATCCCAAGTATTGTCTTCTAATGCTATAAAGAAACTCAAATTTCTTGAATTATCAAAGCCCAAGAAGAACCAATAGAAGGCAAAAACCAACAAGTCAAAGTCCTGGACAAAAGTTATGCCTTTATCCCACACGAAAACCAAGAAATGGAACAACAAAATCAAACAAGGGCCAAAGTTTCAGAAGGCGAGCATTGGAGTGAAAGAACTAGGAAGAAACTTGAGAGTGAAAATGGGAAAAAAATGAGTTTTTACAGCTCAAGACCCACTTAAGTTTGTAGGACATAGAAACATAAAGGTGAGTTAGAGATATGTGAAAAGAAGCAAAAAGAGTGATACCTCTCTTGGAACAAGAAAGAAACCATCACCACCTCCTCTGTAACCTAAAGCCAAAAAAGCATCTCCTAGTTCGTTATTTTATTGTCAGTCTTCTTACTTTTATTCAATCACGTAAAGAAAAAGTTTTGTATTAAAAGCTTTCCCCCACCATCTTCTCTGCGAATCTCTGCCATTAGTTTAACCAATTACCACTACTTGCTAAAGAAAAACAACTTATTCCATTCTTCTGCCTATTGAAATCGTTTATGCTCCAGTTAGAACCATAAGTTCAGAGTTCAGACCCTTCAGTTCTTGAGTTGTAACCTATAGAACCAATCTTGTTAAAGTAAGGTCGTCGCTTGGTTTTAAAAAGCAAACTCAAGACTCAATATCTTATGCTTCAACTCTCAAAGAAAATAAGTGACTCAATATCTTATGCTTCAACTCTCAAAGAAAACAAGTTATAGCATTATGAAAACAGAGGCCATTATGATTTTTTCCCCTCCTTGTCAACCCACTTGACACGAAGCTTGTTTCAGTGACGAGATCGCAGCAGATCAACAAGGATTCTGGTTTGCATTCGAAACAACTCAACATTATTATAACAAAAATTCAAAACCACAAGAAAAATTGGAAGTAAATAAGAAAATCCACCCAAAAGGTTCTCTAAACTGGAAGTTCATCTTCTGAGATGGTTCTTGTTAATCTTAAATTGTAGAAGTGAAATAAAAGGGGCTATTATTGTTTTTAAAGTAATTTGTTCGATTTGGGTACAGAATAATCAACAAAACTAAGACAGTATTTTGAAATAAAATTCTGCTAATGACTCAAAAGGATCGGTATCAAATTCCTTATTTTTGGTGATTGATGTCAACTTTTGCAGCTCTAATTCAACTTAGAAGAATACGATTCCAATAGATAATGCCATCCATCCATCATTGATAAACAAAGGTTAGAAAAATCTCATTGAAGAGCTTCTTTTTTCCTGTTCTTTCTTGTTTTAACAAGAACAAATTATCAAATATATCAGTTGGGGCTATTTTGAAAGCTAACCATTTTACCATTTTCATCTCCAAAATCCTTACTTAAAAAGGGAAAAAATATCATGATTATCTGCACTTGAAAAAAGAATTCTCTTTGAATGTCTTCAAATTTGGCCATCCTTAGAGAAAGGGCAGATAAAAGGTTATCATTTTATTCCCTAACAGCCAATTACATTCCTTTTCAAGGTCAGAGCGTAAGGTTTAAGAATTAGCTTATCAATTTCAAAAGTGGAATAAAGAAACAGTCAATAATGGGGCCATTAGGAAAAGTAAAGGTCAGCATAACAAAGAGGGAAAAGAAAGAGCATGGAAAATAAATCAATCAATAAATCAATGTTCTTTTGGCGCCATAGGCTGTCCAAGCTTTTCATTTGCCTACTACCTTTTTTTGAAGGAAGATGCCCACAACATCTACAAAATGTAATTTCACACAACTTTTTAAACTCCAACTAACAGCATTGAAAGACATGGCAAATAAACTATAGGGGCAATCTTATGCCCCAAACAATATCAATGTTAGGCCATGAGACGGGCCGGTCATCTATTTCAAAATCTTTTCTTTTTCCACATTATGACCAAATGAAATAAGTACAGTTATTACATTTGAATTTGCTCGTATACTTCCAGAGCAAATCTTGGGAAACTTTAAATATGGACCCAGAAAGTGCTTTGTCGTGTCCAATGCAGTCCATAAACAGTAAAAAATCAACGACCAGAAACCACTAAGCAAAAAAACTTTGGCTAACAGGTTACACCTCAAATACTAAATTCAACTAGGTTACCACTCAAACACCAAATTCCTCCGAGATTGCTGACACTGATGCCTCTAAATCGGATAATACCTTGGCTCCGTACAGCTAATCGCACCCAGAAAAGAAAGGATAGGGATGAATGAGCATCACTGACCACCGCCACGAACTTGCAATCGCTTCCTCTCCCATTCAAGCTTTTAGAAAAAAATACATCAATATTTATACATTGATAAGTTTAAGGTCAGTTTGTGTAAGGCATCACAAAGAAAGAAATGAAAAACATATATCCATCCACAAGCTTTTCAATATTTATTGAACATTCATACCACTTTCTTCACGCGCTCATTGGCAGCAGGGGTGCCTCCGGAAACAGATTCGGGTAGGTAAGGACTGCTCACACGTACTTCATTCATTACAACTATGACAGTCTTGTCCCAACGAACAGGAAGCCTAATGATGTTAGTAAAAATGTAAGGTAGAAAAATTATATTACAAACTTCAAGATGGAATTCTATCACTTTGGGTCTCATTCAGGTAGCATAAAATGAGATAATCCAATGAACATACTTGGGTTTGCAACCCAGTAATTTCTAATAACAAAAAGCAGATACATCTCATTTTCATACAGTACAGATGCAAATACAATAATTTTACCATAGAATAGAGAAGTTCTTAAAATTACTGAATTTAATTATAAACTAATATATTCATTTTTTTTAAAACGGAGAATGATAAAAATAAATAGATAAATGTTAAAAAACAGCTTCGGACGACAAACATTGTGAATTAGCCTTCTCAGGCCGTCGTCTATTATGTTCAAAATATCTAATAGCGGTCTATTATGTTCAAAATATCTAATAGCGGTCTATTATGTTCCAATTACCTAATCCTCCTTATTCCTTTTAGGATCCAATTTTCACTTTAACATGATAAAAGTGCTTGAATTTCTAGATGGAAATATCCAAGGGTTGATATGGCATTATTAAAGGCTTCAAAACCATAAAAGAAAACCATAAAAGAATTCCTTACGTTTTAGATAGAGCATCAAAAATACTTTGAGCCTCGCTAGTGACACCCACTCCTATCCTCTCCGCCTCAGCCTCAGCTTGCCTAGAAAAAATCAATTAAACCCAACAACCAAAGGTAGAGGAAATAATAGGTTATCGAAAAACAAAACCAAAACCTAATGGCAAGTTCTTCTCGGGCACGGAGAGTATTGAGATCGAGGTAACAGTTTTTGAGATCAAGAGGATCTTCACCATGTCCCAAAAACGAAAATTCCTTAATATAATTGGCCTTCAACAGCCTTATGTTCCTGCGAGGTCCTGGCTTTGAACCCTCCTGTATCCAAAGCACAAAAATAACAACAGAAGGAAGAAACAGTCAAGGAATTCAAGATAACGGAAACTGAAGAAAAAAAAAAAAAAAAAAAAAAAAAAAAAAAAAAAAAAAAAAAAAAAACTAGAAATGAAGAAAGGATATGAAGGACGAGGATGTTGGAGGGGCGGTCAAAGGTAATGACTTGTCCTTGAAATTCATCTCCTAAGGTGGTCTTAATGGAGAAGAAAGATCCTACAGAGAAGTCATCTCCATTGCCGCTACCGTCCAGTGCCATTTTCTCCCCTTCCTTCTTCCTCGCTGTAAAATTTGTTTCCTCCTACTCAAGGAGTTGGGTAACCACTCAACCAACTAATCCCCATATAAATTAGGGCTTTGCCCTTTTCTTCAAACAACAATACCTTCTAATTTAATTTTTTATATGTATATTTATTAACTTTACATTAATAACCCTATATTACTAATCTATCTCTTCTAATATGGAAAAAGAAAAAAATTTGTTTCTCTTTGTTATTAATTATAACATTGGTTAAAATCCAATTATTTTTTATTTGTCCAACATATTGAATTTTTCCAAGTAAGTTATTTTTACAATTAAATTTGTTCTTTAACATATTTGTCTTTTTTTTTTTTTTTTTTTTTTACTTTTATAATTTGATAATTAATTAAATAATTTAACCTCATATATTAATTTTTTTATAATTGGATAATTAATTAAATAATTTAACTTCAGAGAGATATTTCCTCCTACTTTTAGAACACGTTAGCTTCGTTTACCATAACACAAACAATTTATGTATGTACTACTCTCCATCGAGTCTAACTATTTGATATTAAATTCATTTTTATTTTTAGTTGAACTTTATAATAATACTATTTTTTTTTATCAAGTGTTTTCTATGTGACATCCATGATTTATAATTCAAATATTTAAATACATTATTTCTTAACTAATTTTGTTATACTTAGATATATTAATAATGAGTTGAGTTATAGTATTTATTTGTGTATTTTCTGGTTGATTTAAAATGAGTTATTTTTCATTCATGTAATTTTATATTTTGAAAAAACAGTAATCAAATAATTATTAAAATCAACTATGGAAGTAAATAATGGGCTTATAAGTTTGGACTCTTTTTTGAAGCCCAAAGATATGAAAGCTCAAAGGATTGGACTTCTTTTTCATTAATTTTTATATATATCGAGGGTTCTTTTTTACAAAACTAATATATAAAAGTAGAGAATATTGATGAATTATACAAATATTTTAGCTCAGTCATTCTTGGACTAGTCATATAAAGTTTTTCAAAAAAAAAATTATATGGTTCCTTTTGTATTTATATATATTATAAGCCTTTTGATGATTTTGTGTAGATCAAATAATTAATTTTACTTTTTTTTTATTACATTTATAGAAAATTTAATTTTTCGTCAAAGCGAGTATAATTGTAACTAACACGACATACTTTTTTAGAGGTCAAAATTTAGCTAATTTACTTGTAGTTATTATAAAAAAAACTAATAAATTCCTATATCTAGTGTAGTATTCAAATGAGATTTACGGAGAATCATATTTTGTGAAGTTGAACTTTGTTCTTGTTGATTTGTATGAATATAATTCTATCTCTCGTGCTTCAATCTATTCCAATTCTCTTTATTGAATGCATAACTCATGAATGTTCTTGAAATTTTGAAAAATGATCCTATTTAAGTGTGATCATACGTGATTCTTACAATCGTTGAGATATTCCTCTCTAAGCTCTGTGAAATCTTAAATTTTTCCAAATCTTTTAAATGGAGGAGAACTCCAAGTTTTCATTGGCTTAGGTTTGGTTGATCCAATGATTTTGTCTTTGAACCTCGTTAATTATTGGATCTAATATCAATTGATATTTGGGCCAAATCGAGCAATAATCCATTTAATTAAATAAATATGATAGAAAGAGAAGTCACAAGTACATACTAATATTTATTCATACATGTTTTCGAGTTTTTAATCAAACAAGCAATTACAAGTTATACAATGTGACAACAAACCAAATGAATCTTATATCATATGCCCACATCTAATTTATTCAATCAAATATAAAGTTTGAATTATAAAATTAAACTTTGTTGTCTTCAGCCACATGTGAATTCTGACACTTCCATTTCAACAAAATACAAAATCCCACACTCAATCATGTGGTGAGGCCATCAACGCAACCATTTTCCAAAAACTAATTAACACATTCTAATTACACACTATTCATCAACACCAATCAATCATAATTTAGTTCACTCAATTCTCAAATATTATGTTTTCCTTCATACACTAACTTCAAATTGATTAAAACGAAGAAAATCATGACCTACAAAAGAGAAAATTTGCATATTGATGTGATACTTTTTTCCACGCTCTATGGTTAAGTTAGAAAGTGAAAGAGTGTCTAAAATACTATAGAGTTTGAGAATATGATTTAAGTTACCTTATATGAAACTATAAATTATATATTTTACAGAGGTAGTTAATCTAGATTGTTCTGTTAGAGTTTTAAAAGCACTTTACGATAATTATATAATCTACTAGTTGAGAGGTATGTTTGATCGAGCAACTCCCCCTTGCCACTTTGGTCATGTGAGAATGCTTTGGATTATCCCATTTAGATACTGAGTTTCATCCCAAAGAATTTATAACATGAGGGAATTTTGTAACATTGATGAAGTGTTTAAGGATCATATTGCAATTTTTAAAAGCAAGTGAAACTTTAAAAGAAAAAAAATATTAGTTTTTATTATAATAATTTATATATATATATAAAAACAACAATAATAATAAAGCTCTCATGTGCACATAAAGAGAAAAAAGGTTTAGAAGTGTTGTCTGTCATCAAATTAATAAATGATATTGCACACTATTTGAGAAACAGACAATATTAATTAAATCAAAACTGTAAGAAATTAATGGTATTTAAGCCCATAAATCGATTACTGTTGTTGAAATATAATGAATGAATATTCATTAGACTTAAATTGTAAATCTCTTACAATCAAATTTTAAATGATATTTTCTTTTATTTATTCATAGGAAAACAAAAACACATGTTAGACTTTTGACCAATTAACAAAAGTCATCATGGGTTGGGTAAGGCAGGTGTGGAATTAAAATATAATTGCACTTTCTCAATTTTATCATCAAAATTGATGGATGGATCTCCAAGTTGTATGTATATCTGTTATCTATATTTTGACAAGGATCAAAAGTTGAAGATGGTTGGATTATTATAAACCTTAAACAAAAGTAGACAAATGGGATAGTTCACTGTGGTTGTTGTTGCTATTATTTGGCATCAATCACTCTTCAATCAATTGATTAATTTAAAATGTGTTGAGAAAGAGAAAGAGAAAGAGAGAGAGCTAAGTTGGGTTAGGGGTTGAATTTGGTCATTAAATTCAATGACAAGAGTAAAGCTAAAAGACAGGAAAGTCCCTAATAGAACGTGAAATCCTTATTAGGAAGAAGAAACAAAGGACTTTTTGGGGTTCAAAACGTGGAGAGAAATATGATTAACTCAACTCAACTCCACTGGACAAACAATATTGAAATAAAGTAATAGAAACCTCAAGCCTCCTGTTGCTTCTTTGTAATTAAAAGAAAAGGAAAAGGCATTTCATCTACCAATGAGAGGCCACCACGTGTGACGTCTTAGCGGGTTTTGGGCCAAAACCAAAAACCCACAGGTAAATGAGGTCCTTGTCTGCAAATTCACCGATCATCCCCATCATCCTCCACACTTGAGAAGCAAAAAAAAAAAGGAAAAGCTGAGAGCTTTTTCGTCTTTGTCCGCCATTGAAGTTGGAGACATCAAAAAGAAAGGAAGGTTTTGTAAAAATGGGGTTTATTACAAATCTCTTGAAGGAACAGCGGCATATTCTGTTCGTCAGAAAGCTTTTACCTTGGTTCATTTATGCCCTTCTTCCATTAGCTTTCTTCCGATTATACTTTCATCCTATCCATCTTTCACAAAATTCCATTCATCAGACACCCCAAATCGTCGTTTCTTCTTCTTCTTCTTCTTTGTCGACTCCTCCTTTTTCATCTTCTCCTGTTCTTGAAGGTACAGCAGGAGGAGGACTACTTCTTTTATGAATCTATTATTTCAGGTCTTTTGTTGTTCATTTACTAACAGAGAATCAGCAAATTTGTTTTCTTTCTACAGAAGAAGTAAATGCCATTACTGAAACTCCATGTGATTACACCGACGGCAAATGGGTCCCCGACAAGTTGGGACCTTTATACAATGGTTCAACCTGCGGTACAATCAAAGCTGCCCAAAATTGCATCGCTCATGGTCGAACAGACTTGGACTATCTTTACTGGCGATGGAAGCCCCACAAATGCTCTCTCTCAAGGTTTGACCCCAATAAATTTTTTCACTTAATGACTAACAAACACATAGCCTTCATCGGGGATTCAATGGCTAGAAACCAAGTGGAATCCCTCCTCTGTATTTTATCCTCTGTTTCCAAACCCCATCTCGTTTACAGAGACGGTGAGGACAACAAATTCCGGCGATGGAATTTCCCATCTTATAATCTTACTCTTTCTGTTTACTGGTCACCGTTTCTCGTCGACGGAATTGAAAAATCAAACGCCGGTCCTAATCACAACAAACTTTTTTTACATCGTGTGAATGAGAAATGGGCTGTGGATTTAGATGATTTCCATTTGGTTGTATTCTCAATCGGCCATTGGTATTTACATCCAGCAGTGTATTACGAAGGGGATGAATTAGTAATGGGGTGTCATTACTGCCCTGGTTTAAACCACACCGAGATTGGATTCTATGATGCTTTGAGAAAGGCATTGAGGACGACATTTCAGACGGTAATCGACAGAAGAAACCCAGCGAACAGCGATGAACTGAACATATTTCTGGCAACATTTTCCCCCTCGCACTTCGACGGGGACTGGGACAAGGCCGGGGCGTGCCCGAAAACGAAGCCTTATAAGGAAAATGAGAAGAAATTGGAGGGTATGGATGCAGAAATAAGAGGGATTGAAATGGAGGAAGTGGAAGAAGCAAAATCTAGAGCGAAACAAAATGGGGGGCTGAGGATTGAAGCTTTGGATGTGACGAAGATATCGATGTTGAGACCCGATGGACATCCTGGTCCTTACATGAACCCATTTCCATTTGCCAATGGGGTTGGAGATCGTATTCAGAATGACTGTGTTCATTGGTGTTTGCCTGGCCCTGTCGATACTTGGAATGAGATTCTTTTGGAAATTATGAACAATTGGGAGAGACAATCAAGTAGAAACAGAGGATTATGAGGGTACATTCATTCTTAAACTTCATTACATTCATCCTAAATTCATCATTCATACTTACTTACTCTTATATTTGTTACCTTCCCATCTATACAAATTAGGCCTGTTTGATGTTGGTGGAAGGTTTGATATTTGAATTGAATCTCCCTACTTGTTACAAAAAGAAAACCACTAAATTACAAGTTTAGTAACCCAAGTTTGAGATTTTTGTTTATTTGTAATACCTACAAATTTGTTTTAAACTCTTAATTTTGTGTCTAATGAATCTCTTGATGATATTTGCAGTAATATCATAAAGTTTGAATTTATACGTTGGAGTTAGAAAGTCTATCTAAATTATAGTTATTTCATATACATTCAAGAGAAAAAAAGCAGTGAAGATGAAATTTTCATTTAACATAAAGTTGTTGGGTC
Source organism: Cucumis hystrix (assembly GCA_025688845.1). Taxonomy (NCBI): domain Eukaryota; kingdom Viridiplantae; phylum Streptophyta; class Magnoliopsida; order Cucurbitales; family Cucurbitaceae; genus Cucumis; species Cucumis hystrix. Next base: position 14,908,829 of record CM046892.1, on the reverse strand, counting down.
TAACACCTCTAGCACAAAAAAATTGAACTAGTTGAATCTTAAGACCATACAAATTCACAAAAGGAAACTTAAAAGTCTATTAGAAAATTCTAAACTTGTAGAAACTGTTGAATACAAATAAATTCGAATTTACTTTCATTTAATTGGTCAAGACATTTCCCTCACGAGAGTATGATCTTTATTTACTTTCTTATGAGATAATTTTTTTTTTTCTTTGTTCATACAAAAGTGGAGGAATTTTTTTTTTTTTTTTTTTTTTAGTTTGTGGGGTTTTGAAAATTTTGCTTTTGGGTTGTGGTGGGGAATTTAATGAAGGAGATTCTTCTTCATGTGTGGGGGACAGGGAGGTCTTTTGCAATGCAAGACAGCTTCATTTTGTACTATTTGAGATGTACAATTGTTAACTAATTAGGAAAATATTTATGGTTTTTTAGCTTCTTGACACTAATTTTTTGGCAATTTTTTTTTCCATTTAATGAATGTTCATATTCTAGAATTGTTTCTATAATTCTTGGCTGTTTCTTCAAAATGATGCATTTTTTTGGTAATTGCTTTCCGTTTTAATTTGTGCTAATAGTGTAACGTTTATGTTGTTGAATTTGTTTGTTTAAATGAAAATTATCTCTCAGGAAGGAAATTTTAAATAATACCTCTTTTATTTAGTATAAATATTACTCTTGAATTATTAGAGTTAACCTCTTTGTTTGTACTAACAATAATATATATTTAGTAGAGATAATTGTTTGGAAGTAATTCACTTTTTAAATTCAAATATCTCCCACCTCATTTTTCCCATATGCATAACAAACTATATGCTTTTTTTAGTTGTTGACATTTAAGAATTAATGTAGTATTGGTTATGCATAATTTACTTTTCTCTTCATATTGTGAACATAAATAGAAAATGCAAGTACAAAATACATTGTAATTTGAAATTTAACTTGAGTTACAAAATTTATGTTGGTCAATAGGATGTGCTTTTTAACAATTAGGAGACGTTTGGCCTTAAGACTATGAGAGAGCTCCATCTTTGGGGGAAGATTAGGTTTTCCATAATCATTCATATCTATCTTTTTCCTTTCTCAATCCTTCTCACTCTTTCTTCAATTCTCTCCCAAACGCATACTACCATAACATTATCTATCACAATTCTTTTTCTCTAAACGTATACTATTATAAAACTAACCCTCCCATAAATCACTTCTTCCCCAAGTCCCATTTGGAAAAGATTTGTAAAAAATATAATAGATTATAAATTAAGTTTATGGAATTAAAGGTTGTATGGCACATTTGGAAATCATAGATGTTACTAAGTCAAGTTTCTACAGCGAATTGATGAGAAGTGAAAAACAATAATATATATATATTCATATTTTTACCTTATTACATTATTTATGTCAATTGAATTGTGCTTATTTTGAAAACAATCATTATATTGAATGTTAGTATGGGTATAAAAAATACTTTGTGATTGAGTAGACACGAATTAAAAAAGTTTAAGACGTTTATTATCTTGTAATTGTTAATATTGAGATATAAATAAGGAAATTGTTTATGATAAAAACATTTAGAAAAAATAACTTGGAAGATGATAAAATTAGTGTAATACTTTTAAATTTGCTATTTTTACAATTTAGAAAATGTAACGACATGATTTCTATTATATATATATATATATTGCTAGTTTTAGGAGGATACATGTAATTAATAATTTTCTTTAATACAATTGACAAAAGACAAAAGCTTAAGGATAAAGGAAAAGAGCAGAATCACCTACTGGTGACGATCTTCAACTCACACAGTAGAAAATCTAAATTTGCAAGTACGAGGAGCAGAGTTACATTGACGATTTGTCCATAGAAAATCAAGAATAGACTCACTCAAGTGAATATTCCGAATATCATTTGCAATTTTCACGAGGAGATTGCAAATGATATTGGAACCAATCTGGATTTAGAAGGAAGAGATATGGACCTGAGGGGAGTTGTTGGAATAATATTAAATATGGTAAAGACTTGAACAAGCTCAACAGTACAGGAGGTGGTTCTCCATGGCAATATGATATCACCATTCTCATCGTGAAATGCAAAAAAAGTTTAATTCAGTAAAATATTATGAATATGACAATTCTCAAATTTCGTACTCCATCTCAGTTTATGAAAAAGTTGCAACGACGCCATTCCTCAATGTTCATCATTTGCCAACGAAATCTTCTCCTCCTTTATCATCTAGAATTGAAATACTTGCGTAATATTAAAATTAACGTAGAGAAACCCAACAGAAATTTCCGAAAATTCACCAAACCATATATCATTTTTGTTTTAATGGTCGATGGTTTAGAAATGTTTTGACTTCATTGTATTAATCGACAAATCCAAGTTTAATAATCATCGATGACGCTAGAATCGGATCTTATCGATACCCCTGGGGCTGCAATTCCCGAGCTTTCCATTCTATGGCCATAGCCTTCTCCTTCTCGCCTCCTCTGGATCTACACCGCCATCGCCTTCTTCCACAACATCGAACTTTTCCAACTCTTCCCATTTCTTCATACCCATTTCCCCTTTTCCTCAAGAATCAATCCTTCAAAACTTCATCAGCTCCCCTTCATTCCTCACCCACGACATTGGACTCTTCGCTTCTCGATGACCCACTTCGGACTGGTCGATTTCTGACCAACAATGAGTTCGAGAAGCTCAAGTTGCTTGGGGATTTTGGGTATTTTCAGGAATTGGAATCTGGGTTCATATGGGTTCGGGTTATGAGAGATGATGAACTTGATGCCACTGTTGGGTTACTCGCTGAATCATTTGCAGAGTCCATGTTCTGGCCTTCTAGCTATATTTCTTTGCTGAGGTTTTTGGTTAAACAGTATTTGATTGAAAGAAGGGCTCTGATGCCACACACGGCCACACTTATTGGATTTTATAAACGCAAAGATGCAGATGAAGAAGAGGCTGAACAGTTGGCTGGCACAGTGGAGGTTTGCTTTGATAAGAGAGGCGCTAATGCATCGCCCCCCACTCCCACACCTCCTAAGGATTCGCCTTACATATGCAACATGACAGTTCAAAAGGAGCTTCGGAGGTTTGTTTACTTCACCAATTAGGTTCTGTAATATTTGTTCAGGTTTAACTAGCTACAGTTGTTAATGTTTTACTTGCTACAATCCTCAGCATTCTGAACTCTAGGCTTGCCCCTTAGATTGTATCATACAGAAAAGGAAGCTTTATGATCTGGAATTTAGAATTTGAATGGTATGATCAATCTTAGAATAGTTCTACTGGTTTAGCCATTATATTCTCAGTTAAAAAGTTGGAAGTTTGAATGTGGGGATTATATTGGTTAGCGGTATGATATTGTCAACTTTAGGCACAACTCCTATTTTGTGGAAGGTTTCATCCAAAAGGTCTCATACTGTTGAAGATTCTTGTCTTTACTTATATACCATAAATCTTTCTGTTACCTAGTCAATGTGGAACTTAGGTCCATGATAAAGTCTAAGAGTTTAAAGTTGTGGAATTTTCAGGAGGGGTATCGGGTGGCATCTTTTGAAGGCTTGTGAGGAATTGATTTCACAAATGAGTACCTCGAGGGAGGTGTACCTGCATTGTAGAATGATTGACACGGCTCCTTTCAACATGTATACAAAAGCTGGCTATAGCGTTGTGCAGACTGATACCATAATAATCTTGTTGATGCTGCAGAGGCGCAAGCACTTGATGCGCAAGAAGCTTCCTGCCATGACCACGAGCAGTCCTGCTGAATCAGATGTACCAATTTCTCTTGAAGAATGAAGTTGTGAATGGTATAGAAAACTTGCTGCACTTTCTGCTGAGGTAGATAACATTATGGGCTTATTATTCCCCTGCCACTTCTACTAATTTTCCCCCTTTTTCCTCTTTGAAGCTAAGGATTTTGCTTGTAAAATTACCCTGTACATATTTGTAGATTACAGACTATAACTTCGAGATCCTTTTCAATCAACTTCTTTCTTGATAATCTTTTGTCAAGAAAGTATACTTGTGAAAGTTGGAATTCAATCCTTTCAATAACTATGTTCGGTAAGCTCTTTATGTTATTGGAAAGTTGCTGATTAAAGTTAAAAATTATTTAACGAGATAGTGTAAATGTAAGTAGCTGTGAAGAAGCATTGGAATGAATGATTCTAGAAGTAAACAATTATTCTTCTCAGCATTTTTGAGGTGCAAGCTCGCTCCCTTAGTCTGAAGCTTCACATCCCTGAAGTTTACTGAAGTTTCAGACTAGCAACTCAACGAGTTGCCCGATTTGATAGCATAGACTGAGCATGAATACACCTTCAATAGATACAGAGTAAGAGAACAAAGGGTAAAATCTAGTTAAGTCACTAAGTGTAGTAAGTCACATGATTTAGCATGTGGATTACTATCTATGTTGTTATTGTTCGACAATAATATACAGGGCCTTTTCAGGTAAATGCCTCAGGAATTATAGCTGATTATCTTTCTTTTCTCAAGCACACAACTATCAAGTACCAAGGCAAAATACCCCCTGGAAAAACCTTGCCATTGTCAATCACAAGTTACTTGTCTGGTTGTGTTTTGTTGCTGCCAACAGATGTCCTCACTCCTCATTAGCTACAATGCAACACTGTTTCTCTTGTACTGTTATGGATATTTCTTTAAATACTTGATTTATTAGGGTGTTATGCTTTTTCACGTCTGTTGGACTATTGAGATGCTTCTCTCTTCATGATTAATCTCTCATAAGATTTATAGTCATGTTACTAAGCTTATTCATCCTCAAGCTTTTAGATTTGAACAGGAGATATATGTTAATAATATAAAGCAGTTCTGTTTCTGTAGTCCACCAAATGGGGTTTGTACATTGCAAGAACATGTTATATGTCTGACTCATAATCCGATGGAATCATATGACAATGAGAAGGTTTGTATTCTAAACTGCATACCATTTTAAGATCCTCAGTAGTAGGTGTATAGTTGATTAGATTAGCTGAAAACTACCCCTGCTAATAGTAAGGTTGGAGAGGAAGAACATCTCAATATCATGACTCAAAAGTGAGAATTTTTCAAGGATGAAAAACATAATCGTTTATATTGACTATTGTTTGGGTCAACACATGTACCTTGGACCTTGAGAACTATTAGGGTCGGTGGCTTTCGTGAGATTCGATTTAATAAAGATAAGGCATGCCAAGTCGCCTCCATCATCAGCACCTCTATTTTTTTTGTTCGTGGGTCAATAAGTAATTAAGTCTGCTGCAAAATATGGAGGGGAAGTGTGTGGTTAGCCTCTGTCTTTGGTACCGGCCATTAAAGCGGCAGTTGAACTTCTCCTACCCAATTTAAAGCTCCCTGCTTCACCATTGCTACATATTCACGGGTGCCTCACTCTTTCCAACTCACTGATCTTCAACAATGGCTTCTGATGGAACGCTTAGCGTAGAGTTGGACGTGAAGTCCGTCGCAGACAAGTTCTGGAAGAACATGAGGGACTCAACAATCGTCTTCCCTAAGGCCTTCCCCCATGACTACAAAAGCATTGAAGTCCTTGAAGGCGACGGGAAAGCAGTTGGTTCCGTTCGTCTCATTACATACTCTGAGGGTAAACAACTCTAGTACTTTTTTCTTCTTCTCATACATAAGATTTCACTCATTTTGTTTGTGAATTTGTGGATCAGGTTCTCCGATAGTTAAAGAGTCGAAAGAGAGGATTGAGGCTGTGGACGAGGAAAAGAAGACGGTTTCTTACAGCGTTATAGAAGGGGATCTTCTCAAGTACTACAAGAGTTTCAAGGGGCACATTGCTGTGATTCCTAAAGAAGATGGAAATGGGAGTTCAGTGAAATGGAGCTGCGAGTTCGAGAAGGCGAGTGAGGAGATTCCTGATCCTCATGCCATAAAGGATTTTGTGGTGAAGAATTTCATGGAACTCGACGACTACTGTCATCAGCAAGCATAGATCCAATCATAATAAGGCTATGGAGAATAATATGGTTCCTTTGTATGCGTTTTTGGTGTTTAATATTCTCTTCATCTGCTTCTTCTTGGCAATACAAATTAAATAATCCTCTTCTTATTCTATCTAAGCTTGCATTATGGACTATTTCTTTTGATTTTGATCTTAGTATTTTGATTTCCATTTAAAAATTAGTTCTTACCGTGAAACGTGATTAATTATTAATTATTTCAAATCAATTATTAGACATGAAGAATGAATATTTAGTGAATGAATGAACTTAATAATGATGCAACCGTTTATAGTGCTTATAAACTCGACAATAATATAACCAAAACACAAAGATCTCTTGTAATCAAAATCAAAAAAATAATCAAACAAAAATAAAATACAGCACAAAAAAGATAAAAATTTGACATCAAATAAAATTGAAAAAAAAATATATACATATGTGATGATGTTAAAAGAGAGAAAAATGGTGATCGAGAGAGAAAAAGTACGGCTAAAAAAATTGAAAATGCATATGCGAGACAAAATTAAACTGATCCGTATCGATATATGATAATGCAGAAGAAGCATATACAATACATATGATCATATCAAGGGGAACATTATTAAACACCATACAAAGGAACCAACATAATATTGTTATTCTTAAATCTATGCTCTGCAGTTTCAAAACGTAGTCATTAAGTTCAGAAAAATGCTTCACCACATAGTCCTTAATGACAAATGAGGATCAAGCATCTCTTGTTAAGAAATATGGAGCCCATTTTCTTTAACCTTAAGTTTGCTTAACCAATAAGCCAGCATGTGATTGGCTAAATTGGAGGTGGCCTATTATAGAAAATGGATTTGGGCGGTGAAATTCTTCTTTAAATTGGCATAAAATTAGAAAAAGATATGTGTGGTTGGGTTTGAGATTGCCGAGAGCTTTTCTTGGTGAAGAAGAAGAAAATTTGTGAGTTTTTGTTCTTCTGTAATTTTCTTTGATCCATTTCCCTTGAGAGTTTTGTTAACTTCCTAAGAGTGATTCGTGAGAGAGAAAACTCTTGTAGACTATTTTGGTGGAACCTGCTTCAAGTAGCAGAAAAGACGTAGGATGAAAACCAGTGTAAACCGAGAGTGTCATCAAATTCTCTGAAACTTATTTTATCATCATCGTTCTTATTGCTTGAAAGCTTATGTTTGTTTATCTATTCTTTTAAGCTAGTGGGTTACAAATTGATTATTTCGTATAATCTTGTTGTTTGAAAGCTTTAGGTTTGTTTATCTATTCTTTTAAGCTAGCAGGTTACATATTGATTGTTGGTGTAATTTGGAACTCAAATTTAATTTTTGGAATTGTTGAATGATATATATTACTGAATTCGGTCGATCAATTGATTGTATACTATTATCCTCATCATCTCTTCACTAGGCTTCTCAAACTCAGAACTCCATTTCACTAAACTCCCATTTCCATCTTCTTTAGGATTCACAACAATGTGCCCCTTGAAACTCTTGTAGTATTTCAGAACACTCCCTTGTATCACGCTGTCAGATACCGTCTTCTTTTCCTCGTCTACAGCCTCGGTCCTCTCTTTAATCCGAGAACTTAATACATGAATATCCACAAGGTGAAAGGAATGCGAATCGAACCGACTGCTTTTCGTCGCCTTCGAGGACTTCGATGCTTTTATAGTACTTGGAGAGGAGCTTGGGGAAGATGATGGTTGTTGAATCCTTTATGCAATTCCAAAACTCGTTTGCAACGGACTTCAAGTTCACCTCTACGCTAAGAGTTCCATTAGAAGCCATTGTTGAATAATATCAATGAGTTTGATAGCCATAATAATTCCAACAACTTTGAGTTTACTTGTGAGAAATTATATGCCAAGATTCAATTTAAATACAAAAATTTTAGGGCGAGAAAGAGAACAATCTATATTATATTGAATATAATATAACAAATAGGAAAAAAAATTAATTTTTAATAAAAATTATTTTAAATAACAAAACTTTTGGAAAATTTATATATTTCTGTTATATAGCTTTGGAAAATATACTTATATATGGTTTAGAATTTAGTTAGTTTTCCAATTATAATTTTTCCTATCTTTAAAATTATTTTACTATAAGCTGTTACGCAATGGGGTTGATGAGGGTGAATTCATCAAATTCTTTTGGCTATCAACTTTCATACAAGTAGTTAATGATTTAGGATATGAGAAAAGGAAGAAAATATAAAATCAAATGATAAAAAGAAAAAAGAAACGAAGTTAAAGGATCATGGAAGTATGATAGTCAACCAATAGCATCCCGAGATTCGTTTCGTTTAATTCTAATGTCATTACTTGGTTTAATGTATTTTTATACAATAATTTTATAATAATGGAGTGTCAAAATTAAATTTTGTTACATTTTTAAATAAATTACTCATTTTATTATATTTAAAAATATTCCTAAAATTAAAAAGAATATGAGGCTAGGATACCACCCCCACTAAATTTTAAATAATAATTTATTTCAATTTACTAATTCTGAATGATAATTTTTTTTTTAAAAAAATAACAAATGTTATAAGTGCAAATTTTGTTGAAAGATGGGAAGAAATTGTCATAAAGAAAAAATATTTAAAAAATATAACTAAAAAATTTAAATGAATCTAAAAAAATTTAATGATTTTGCTATATTTTGTAAATAGTTTTAACTCTTTTACTTAAAATTGTAAGATAACCATTCATTTTTTGTTTTTGATTTTTTAAAATTAAACTAATAAAAACCTCTTTTAACTCTCAATTTCTTGTTTTGATATCTATTTTTCAACCATTTTTAGAAAAGAATTAAGCCAAATTTGAATTGTAAACAAACTTTTCTTTTTCTTTTAATTTTTTTTTTGTTTTTAAAATTTAACTAAGAATGCAATTCTTCTTTACTTAAAAGAAAAAATGAAATGGTTTCTGTGACAAAGTTTTTCTTTATAAAAAAATTGATATTGTTAATTTGCAAATTTATTATGAAAATATGGTTGTTGTCCACTATTTAGTAATTAGAAATAAATAAAATTGCACCTTCATTATATATATATATATATATATATAAACAATATTTTGATATGTATATATTCAAACAAAACAACAAAATAGGCAGTAGAAGACAAGAGATCATACTTAAAAAGAAATATATGTTCATAATACAAACACCAATATGGATTGAATTCCCTCGAGTTGGTAAAGCTTGTGTAAGCCCTAATGCTTTTTTCTTTTTCTTTTTCTTTTTGGACAATAATTAATTCTTTTCTTTTCTGAAGAGGCAAAGAATTAATAATTTAAAATTAATGGCTAATGAGACATTAATGTTGCAGTTATGGAGAATGTATATATATGTACAGGAGATTTTGAATGACGACGTCTATTTTATTGAATACTCTAATTAAAGGCATGATGATCACATTATTTAATTAAATTAACAGTAATTAAATGTTTCCTTCAAAATATCTATCTTATCGTAAATTATTTCACACCATGAGGTATGTTTTCAACTTCTATGAACAACCCTATATCAACTTTAAATAATAATTTTCACCATTCTTTCTTAATCTGTTTAACAATACCATAAAAGTAGTTTTATTATTATTTTTTAATAACAGAAACATATATATATATATAATAACTGATGTTCAAATTTAATTCAAAGTACTATTGTCAAATATTCTCTTGACTATATAACTATTTATCTTTAAGCCTCCTTCATCAAAAAACTCTTTTATCTCCTGATCTTAATTTATTTGTGAGATGTAAAAGAAAATAGCCAAAGAAAAGCTCTCTCATATTTAAGGCAAGAAAAGAAGCAAAGTTTTAGAATACAAAAAAGCAGCAGCCAAAGATATGCAGGGCTATGGCTTCCAACAAAAGTGGAAACTAACTGGATTTTCTTTATATTAACACTCTCTTTTCCTTTATAAGTAAATTTATTTGTTATAATATTTGTACTTATCAGTGGTTTTAGTTTAAGCTCAGAGGCTTGAGCCAAGTTGTCTAAAAAGCACTTACAAAAAAAAAAAAAAAAAATATATATATATATATATATACACACACACATTTATATCAGCTAAAAATGATGAAAGCTATTATATCACCATTATCAAAAAGCAAAGGAAATTGAGAATAATGCATGGGATGAAGGACGAGACAATATATGTGAAACGATCATAGCGTTACATATTCATAAAACAAAAGGAAGGATCCCATTTAACTAAAACACATGCAGGACAATGACAATATACACAGTTGCTCTCTCAACTCCAAAGATTGAAAGATTCTAAACTTGATCAGAATTTCATTCAAAAATATTTGTTTTCTGATCATAATTTCTTGGATATTTCAAGTTTTTACACATTTGATTCTTCATCATCAAGAAGTGGAACTTTGGCTGAAGACAATGAATCATCATTATTCTTGTCAACATCTTTGTCTTTTCCTACTCCACGATCTTCGTTAATTTGCCCCCACATTACTGTTAAATACCCCATTCCAGCTATAAATGCTGCCATCACACTGCCCAATCATACCAATCAAAAGAGAGAAAAAATCTCACTTTCATCAGCACAACAACAAAAAAAATTTACTTTGAATCCTAAGTTACATTTATGGCCTTACATGTAAAAAACTATAATTGGACGGCTAGACTGCAGTACAAAAAAAAAAAAAAAAAAAAAAAAAGGAAAAATGATGCAACCTTGATATATTCAAGTATTTTTCGACCTAGTAATTATGATAGTTGTACCTTTCATTGTGAGAAAAAAAAATCATGTAACAGAGGATGCAATCAAGTATTTTTCAACCTAAAAGTAACAAAAACTGTACCTTCCATAGTGAAAAGTGTCGCCAAAGAAGGTGGCACCAAAGAAGGTAGCAAACAGAATACCAAAAGGCTTAAACATGGGCACATAATACGGCCCTTTCTTTTGCATGCACCATATTTGCACTCGATTTCGAATCAAACCGCTAAAAGTTCCCTGCAAAAATGTTCACCTAAAATCAACGGTCTGGTTTAATTTCTACTTACGTAACAACAAATTTATCATATCAATATCATCAACATCAATTAATTCCTTATTTTTAGTTCTTACAGTTGCAATGATGAGATAGAGGTCGAAGCTAGATTTGATTGTCCATGCACTTGAATCATTGACAACAAAGTAAGCCACAATTGCTGACATAAATGTGCCCACTATACTATAAAATGAGCCAACTTTCATCACTTGCGAGTACTGTTTTACAACTCCCAACTAATCAAACAAAAAAGAAAAAAAGTATATATATGTTAAAAACACACACACACGGGTTATTGTGTATAAAAATAATAAAAAAGAATATTATTATTATTGTTGTTATTAACCTGAATAATGTTCCATATAGAGACACATAATGTAGCAGCTGCTAATAAAAGGCCACCAAAAATCCAACGATCTGTGGTTGAAGTAAACACCAAAAGCTTCTGTTTAAACTGTAAATGTGTCGAAGAAGATGGATGTTGCCGTACAGTTGGCCCTAGGTAAAGTTCTTCGCATGTTGCTCCTACAACTGAAATAACTGTCCCAACCACTTTTGTAATGAAGTTGGGATTTTTCCACTCCATTTTTGTCTTCCTGAAAAACAAATAATTGTTATTTTTTCTTTTCAATCGTACCATGTTATGTCAGTGAAACTTTGCTCAAGATCGTATAGATAATTACCTGAGAAGGATTGAGAGTAGGAAGGAAATGGCCGGAAGCATAAGACCCATTGCACATACAACAATGGGAGAGCTGTAACTTAGGCCCAAAAATGCTAGGTTTTGAGATATACATATCCTACAAAGTCCAAAAAATCAAATTCAATATACATTTTTCTTAACCTCTTCATGTCATATCAGTAAATATTATAATGCATTGGTGTGTAATATAAACTGATTTATACCAAAATTTCACCTCTCCAAATTATTAAAATGGGTAAAATTTTGTATTGAGCTTAAAAGTCAAATACAATTTAATTATCCAGGCCATTGTCTTTGTCAAACAGGAAAAGGATCAAGCCCAACTAAACTAATTAAGATTATTATTTTTTGATGAGTAATACTTACGTCGATCATAAATTCCACTTGTTTACTATTATTTTTATTGTTTTTTTTCAGTCTAACTCCAACCACACGACAAAAGTTAAAAAAAAAAATGAAAAATAAGAAAAATGAATAGTGATGTTGAACCGTTGTTATAAAATCAACGAGAAAAACGTAAACAGAAAGGAAATTGATAAAAAAAAATTTACACGATTCACTGCCAATATGTATGCTACACCAATGAACACAGAGAGAATATACTTATTAGAAGGTCTACATATATCGAGGTTTCTAACCTTAAAGCCAAACAAGAAGATTTAATCCTTTGTCAAGTACCCAGATAACAAAATCAAAATACTCCAACAATTAACCATCACGCTGAGTTGCAAAACAAATGGGTGCAATAACCCTGAATACATCTCTCATACATCCAACCATATCACAGAACATCGTGAATTACGACATTACTCTACCTATCTCTTAAATAATTTATCTTTCCTTACGCTACTTGGAGTAAAGATATAGAGAGAAAGAGTAGAGTAAGAAGACGAACCCAGTTAAACCCAAGAGGAAAACTCGAAGGAGAAGAGGAAAGGAAAACAAAGATTGTTGAAATTCCAATCTGCAAAAAGTTTAAATTAAAAAAGAAGGTAAAGTTTTAAACTTTAAGTGAAATTTATAAAGTAGAGAGAGAGAGAGAAAGAAGAGGGAATAACTTATCACCTTTGATTGTAATGAAAGATGAAGGAATAAGGAAGAAGAATGATGGAAGCAACAGCATTTGTATAAACAACAAAAACAAAAGTAGACATTCCATAAGTAATGGCAGTTTTAGCCAATATTGTTAATGCAATTGTGCAACCCTCCATGGTGACCATAGCTAAAAATGGAACCACCATTTCCAATATTCCTCCTCCCTTTACTTCCATGATCATTTTTCTTAAATTTTTATTTCTAGTTTCTCTTTCTCTTTCTCTCTACCTATTGCAAGAAAAAGAAAAGTTCAATAAAAATTTGTGGGGAAAATTAGAAAATAAATGTGTCATATTTATGCACCACAAAAATCAAAAGGGAAATAAGAAAGGGTAACCCTTCAAGCCATCGTGCAGCTACTTGAGAAAGAGAAGCAGCGGCTCGAATTTTTGAGTAATTATTTTAAAGGCTGACGTGAGGCAAAAAAGCTGACTAGATATATATGTCTTTTTTTAAAAAATATATATAAAATTTTGGGCTTTGGTTTTTGTGTAAAACATTAGATCAGACGTCAAAGGGTCATTATAATTAAATTTAATTATAAAGTTTTTGTATTTCCTTTTTCCTTTGATTAGGTTTAAAATGAAATAAATAAATGTAAAGAATTAAGAGAAGATGACAAATCAGCTTTGCATAGGGAGGATGGAAATTATTCGGCCTAATATTTGCGTGGCCGACCTTGCATTTGGCCCCACTTTCAAACTTATAAATATCTTTTCATTGGTCCTTGGAATTACGTCACTCCCCCCAATATTAAGCTTCTTCATTACCTTCAATTTAATTTAATTTATTCCCACTGTTTTTTTTTTTCTTTTTTCTTTACCTTTAAATACTATTTTGTTGGCTTCTATATTTTATGTTAGTAACAATTTTTTTAAAAAAATTATAGTTTGTTAACTCATTTAGTAGCAATTTAATTGATGATATTTAATAAGCAACACTTACTTTGAAATTTTTAACAATTAATGAAAATACTTTGTAAAATCAATTTCTTTTTTATTAGATTCAAGCATGTTTTAATGTTTATAATGTAATTTTCATATATTAAAATTATATAAAAAAAAAAGAGTGTTTTCAAAAGGACAATTTAGTTCATTTTGATATTTTTTTTTTACTTCCAAGAGGGTGGTTTTAAATTCTAAAATGTTTTTTTTTCCCAAAGAAATGAAAAGAATACAGTAATGGAGAGTTATGTGAAAAGCATTAGGTGAGGTAGGAGCATCATTTGTTGGTGAAAAGATTTTAGATTTAGATGCCCAAAAGAAAGTAATTAGGATTATTCAGTAGCTAGATTGTTCTATATATATATAAGCCTGATTTTTGTCACTTTTACTTTGTGATTCCAAAAGCAGATTTTGTTCCTATTCATTCATAAATTTCAAAAGTCGTTGTCATATATATATATATATATATATATGTTTAGCCATATAATTAATTTTTCGACAAACAAGATGGCAGGGAAATGCTTATCCACATAGTAAATCAGTTTATTAACTTACTATGATCAACCTACAACAAATCTCAATTGGACTTTTTTGAAATTTTCATATACTAGATTATTTATTTTATGGTATTATGGCATCGAATGATTCACAAACATTTTTAGATGCTTCTATGAAAAATATTTTGAGAATTTTGGATAACTATCTTTCTTGAAACATGAGTTTTCAAAATTTTTAGGTTGAAATATCTATAGTTCATCTCTTTGTTCTTCTTTTTTTATTTTTATTTATTTATTATATATATATATATATAATTAAAAATAAATATTGTCAATAATCATATGTATCATTAAGTTATATTCAAATTTTAATTTTACTTAATATTTATTTCATACGACTCTTCAAGTATTATAATCTATAATTTTGTTGAGAAAAATAACATATAAAATAACATAAATTGTATTACTTTAAAAAGAAATTGATAATAATAAATATGATATAATTAAATCTAAATCTAAATTAAATCAATTCTAAATCAATAAACAGTCATGTAAATTTAAGTCATTTTTTAAATAGAAATTCTATGAAGCAAATACAATTATTAAATTTAATAGGTGCTCATATACAAAAAAGTATTTATAAACATTATATATATATATGTATGTATGAATGGGATGTTATCCATAAAATAAAATTGAAAATATAAAAACTAAAATAAATTAAAACGGGACGAAGAGTAGAGAGATGAGAATAGTATTATTTAAAAAAAAAAAAAAAAGATGAAGAATTGTATTAAAAGTTTAATTTAATTAGGATAACCTAAATGATCATTCAACTATGTTTTGTAATTTAAAAAACAGAGAGAGGGTTTATTACAATAGTTTTGGAAGGACTTGAACTCGTAAAAGGTCGGTGGCTTTTATGTCTCTCTTGTGACAACATCAACTTTAATTTCATCTATTTATCCTCTAAGACTTTCATAAATAATATATATATATCATATATTTCTTTTATTATTGTCATCATCATTATCTAAAATAAGCAAAATCACTTTCATAATTAAGCACCTTTTATTAGTTCTTTCCAAATATTGGAAAACCTAGGTGATACGTACACAATCTCCCACAAGATAATTAAATTAAGCATACTTATATGCACAACTCCTTTTTAATTTTATCTATCTAATTTCTCTACAGAATTGATTTTGAAGTGTTCAATTTAAAAGTTTGAATTGTTTTTCAAAATTAAATTACTTTTTTTAGTATGAAGTATATTCACACTAGGTTCTAACTTTTTCCAATTGTGTGATATGATGGAAAAATTTGAAACATAATCTTTTAAAGCAAACAAATAAATAAATAAAGATATATAGATTTGAATATCTCTTCTCAACCCACTTATTTTCTATAACTAATTTAAAAATCAATTTATAACTTATAATTTATCCTTAAACTTTGAAAATTGTATTAATTATAATTTCAAATAAATAATTGATAAACACTTTTACCTAATTCCACTAATTAAAATAAACTAAGAATGTCCCTAAAAATTAAAACAAATAATAAAAATGTAATTATACAATGAGTGTCACTTTTTAAAGTGTAATTACAATAAATACTTTAATGGGTTAAATAATTAAGGTTATAACAATAGTCTTAAAGATTATTTATATTGCTAATATAAACAAAATCTATTCGTAACATACTTTTATTAAAAATATTTAAATA
Source organism: Cucumis hystrix (assembly GCA_025688845.1). Taxonomy (NCBI): domain Eukaryota; kingdom Viridiplantae; phylum Streptophyta; class Magnoliopsida; order Cucurbitales; family Cucurbitaceae; genus Cucumis; species Cucumis hystrix. The sequence goes on along the minus strand of CM046892.1, from coordinate 14,892,865 downwards.
TTTCATCTTTAACCTATTCTTTTTTGCATACAACTTTTTGAGCTTCTTCTAGTTCCATGCACCTACATTTTATGTTTTATAAAATTGTGTTTGTGGTGCACCTACTATACTAACCCTCTACCTTTGGTTTATTGTGAAAGATAAAAAAACTCTTTATCATTAGAAATTGTTTTCCTCTCTTGCGAATTTACGATTATTATTCTTTTATTTAATCCAATGCATATCTCAACAACTTTGAGGTGAAATCTAAATTTTATTATATATTTACGAATATTTTAGCGTTGCGCTAAATTTTGTTAATACTCTCAATCTAATTGCTATACTTTACTAATGCTCCTAATAATAACGGCCTCGAAGGACACACAAGAAGAGAAACATCTCACCATCAACTATGAATAAAAACACACTATTTACATACATGATGAAGACGTGTGTGTATATACAAACATATACTATAGAAGATTTAAATAGTAAACATTCTTTTAAGAAAACGAAAAAAAGTAATGAAAATGTTTTCAATATTTCAAATACTTTGTCACGTTTATGTAATTGTTACATAGAAATGAAATGGATTATTATTAGTAAGTGGGGTGGAAATTATAAGATGAGTTGAAAGGTAGCAACAAGTTGACCCTAAGTGGCCGGCCGTCGGCCCCGCCATGGAGTTGGCCGTGCACTTTGGCGTCATGAATTAATCCCCACATCATAAACTCCGACTCTTTCATCGTGCCTTCCATCCTAATTTCTGACCCTTATCTACATTTTTCTTTATATATATACATATATGCTTATTTATTTATTACATAATGTAAACCAAATTATATCATATTATATTATATTATATATATATATATATATATATATATTTATATATATAGATAGATAATGTATATCGAGCAAAAGCCAACCCTTTTAATTTCAAACTATACTTTATAATTATAATATAATGTCAATGTTCATTACTATTTTAGCATTTTACTTAATACATAATGCCTCAGCCAACTTCTTCTATCCGTTCTATTTATTTATTTATTTTTTTTAAAAAAAAGTATTTGAAGAAAACAATGAAATATATATATATAGAGGTCAAACGATAGACATTTTCAAAATTTCAAAATTTCAAATTTGAAGAAAAGGGAAAAAATAAGGATATGCAGGCCATGTCTTAGCAATGATGTTCATTTTAATTTTGCTAAAGTGTGTAATTACAATCATTCCCCACTCACATCATTTGAAGAAAAAAAAATTGAAAAAATCACTTCTTTACAATTAAGTTGTATAATTGATATTTTGACATCACCATGTCAAACATTATTGTATGTTTGTCGGTTCAATAATTTTTAAGCTTTCATTTGTTAACAGAGAAATCAGATACATCATCTGTTTCTTGTTGAATTATATATATATATATATATTTAACTCAAAATTTTGTTTAGGTTTTTTTTCTTTAAGGTATAGAGAATATTGGTTTTGTTGGGGCATCTTAGGAGACATGAGTAGCCCAGATCCTCTAGATATATTATGGTGTGTGTGTGTATATATATCTGGGCCAATTTTCACTTTATCCAATAAGCTTTTGTTATTCTTTTATTTCATGCATAGCTCTAAAGGCTTGAGAATTTATGCTTCAAACTAAATTTGATGAACTTGTTCATTAATGGGTGAGTCATTGAGATGATATTAATCAGATAACAAAATTAAAATTTTTGAAACAATATTAGAGTTCCAAAATTTTAAATATATTTTCAAAACAATAACCTCTTTAAACATAAAAAATTTAATTGAATAACTTTCACATGGGTTTGAAAAACAGAAAATATTAAAGCTAAACCCCATAATGATAATACCAATTTGTGGTTAATTATATCCATTTAAATATTAACCTTTCCTAATTAAGTATGTTACACTCTCTTCCAAAATTTTGTATGAACAATAGTGTAATAGTAATTAGCTTTAATAATTTTATGGAGACAAAAAAAAGAAAAGAAAGAAAGTAGAATGGAAAATTTGAATGTGGGGGTAAGGGGGGGTCTGGGTAGAAAGCCTTATGGTTTTTTTTTTTTTGGTTAAATGATTAATTTATACTGTTTGATGTGGTGGGCTCTCCATTTGATAGTGCCCTAACACTGGATTCCAATTTCTAATGTTTCTTCTGTGTGGAGAAGACAGCAAAAAACCATTCAGTATAATTCACATCCTCCTTTACCAGTTCTTCTTCTACTTTTTTTTTTTCAAATGTAGAAAATAATAAGATGAAGAAATAAGAAAAATGGGCCTTGAAATTTTCATTAGGTCCAACCCAACTACTGCAAGAGAGAAGATTTTGGGAGAACATCGGCATTAAACAATACACAAATTTTCTCTAATCAATGACACATCACTTTTGGTTTTGGAGTGAGATTTTGGTGTATCTCCAATCTCTTTTATCTTGTGAATCTTTTTCTTAAAAACTACTATACACAAAACTTCAAAAAATCTACCATTCTCACTTGAACTAGTTGAAAAATTATATATATATACAAAGTGAGAAATGCTTAGCTAATTTAAAACGGTACATGTCGATTATCTAGAAACTATAAGATTATATGGATTGATTCTAACATGTTTTTTAGTGCAACAAATAAAAGCATAGGATGATTTGAACACCCCTCCTCAAGAAAACAAATGACTATCACTTTGTTGGTTTTTTTACAAAATACTAAAAATGTAATTGTCTAACATTTGAAAAAGTTGAAGAAACACTTTATGCTTGGTGTATTAGTTGGCGAGTATTTTAATAATACGAGAGCTATTTTCATTGGTGAAAGAGTCATTGTAATAATTTTTTACATTTAGTTATTTTTGCCAACAAAATAATCGTCACATTCACTTTTATTATCCATTACATTTTATTGAGAGAATAATAATTAAAGTGCACTTTGATAAGAGGGGTGTATACGGTTCGATGGGGTTGAATTTTGGTATGAGATCGAAAAAGTTAAAGATTCCCACTTTAAATTGTAGGGAAGAAAAAGAAAGAATTAAGAAACAGTGTTCTGATAGTGAATGTATGTATATAATTGGGGGATTTGATCATACAACTTGAAAAGAAAATGGAAAAAAGAAAATATATATGTGGGGTTTTGGCATAAATATTAAAGTAAGTACAAGAGAGTAAGAAAGCATTTGAAAGTAATAGAGCTTCATGAGATCAGATTTTAGCTACTAAACAAAATCACTTCAAAAGAGTGCTGTAGCTTTAGAGTAGGTGTCAAAAAAAACTCACTGCAAAGCACATCTCTCTTTGTAGACAGCGCTCTTAGCACCGTAACTCAAACTTTGTTGTTAATTTTAGTTTTGAAACATGGAGTAAACTATAATGGAAGCATTAAAATAAAATAAAACATAGAGCAATCTCAGTATCACACACTCAGAGGGATGGTGTCCCACGAAACACAGTCAAGTTGTCCTGAAGCTATACAGAGAGCTGGCTCTGAAGATGCCAATTCCATCTCCCTATGCCCTCTTACAACCTTATAATATATTAACAACTTTAATAATATATATTTATAATAATAATAATGGTGTCACTATCAAACCACTGTTCACTAAAGCTTTCCAACATCATCAACAAATCCCTTTCCCACATCCTCCAACTACTTTCTCCACACTCACATACATCAAATCTAAAACATACATATGTGTATATATATGCCAATTATTCCAAGTTTAAATTGATCAGAGCCCTTGAGATGAAAAGAACAAAGTTTTTGGCCGAAGATTCAAACACTCCTACAAAATGAGATGATCAACTTTTGAATGTTTTTTGGATGAATTAATTATTAAACACATGAATGATTAAATTCAAGAAGCTCTTTTAGTTAAACTTGAAAGAAAGAGCTCAAAAGCCAAACTTCAATTCATCAAACAAACAAACATAACAAGAAGGCTTTAAATAATCTCTAATCAATGAAAACCCTAATGGCACATCTAATTAGATATCATATTTTAAAATGTGACAAACCTAGCCATACCTCTACTTTACTATGTCATGAAAAGACAATAAAATTACCTGAAAAATATTAAATAAATTAAAATATAACTAATAATTTGATGTTGTTTTAAACCATTCATATCGAATCAACATCTCACAAGTTGAAACTTAGAGACGAGTAAAAACAAAAGATGTCAAAATAATTATGAACGATACTTTGAACAAGCTAGTTAGTTGCTAGATGATTCAAATATGCTTATTTTAGGGTGGGTATGATAAGATGAGTCAACAATTTGGTCACGTGAAGAAACCATGGGAAAGTTTTATAAATCCAAGAACCATATAATAATAATAATAATAATAATAATAATAATAATAATAATAATAATAATAATAATAATAATAATAATAATAATAATAATAATAATAATAATAATAATAATAATAATAATAATAATAATAATAATAAATAATAATAATAATAATAATAATAATAATAATAA